>NLAM01001470.1:0-30034 GCA_002370325.1 Metschnikowia hawaiiensis | reverse complement strand
TTATCTCAATGTGCAGTCTTATCAGTGCGTCAGCTTTGATGCTCTGCTGAAACTGATTATTGGAATATGGCCTTCTATTCTATCCTAAACGGATGAGCTCATAAGAAACATAAACGTTGACATAAAAAAAGTATTGCTAAAGTCTACCTTTTAACTATTAATGATAATTCCTTGAATTCTAAAAAAATAAAATTCATTTATACCATTATATATTTATATATAGATATCTTATCCTTTGTTACTTTATCTAAAACCTATACTACCTCTTCCTTTATTCCCTTTTTTATAATGTAATCAATCGTTGAGAATGTTGAGAAAGTATTTGGCATATCAACACACAACTCCATAAACACCTAGATATAGTGCATGTGCAGAGTATACTAGACCATACTTCGGGTACGAGTCGAAGAAGTTTGGAAGAGAAACCGACGGTGTCATGAAGCAAATAGGGTTACTTCTGGAGGTCGTGCGCAGCTCATAAAACTAGTGATGGCGCGCGCTAATAAAAATAAATAAATAAATAATAAGTAATAAATAATAATTTTAAAGGCTGGTGGTTTGGAAAATGATGGAATGATGGGTTTATTAGTCTCTCCATTTCACCAGCCAAACACAATCTTTATAATCTTTATAATCAGGAAAAATCAGGAAAATCAGGAAATCCACACCATAAAGATTAAACAGGCACCAGGTCAAAACCGTAGTATCCGGATTTTCAAGCATCAACCAACAGCATCAACCAACAGCATCAACCAACGGCATCAATTCGTTAATTCGTTAATTCGTTAATTCGTTAATTTCGTCAAATGCCTTCGGAAGAATGCGTACCAATTTTGACCCATTTAATCAAAAATGCTGCCACTGCCAAGTCCTCGAAAACGTGTTTCTTGCGGTCTGTCTTCTCCACCCAGTTGTTGACCAAGTGCCCCGAGGACTTCTTTTTCAACTGTATGTACCTGTTCTGGAAGGCAATTCTCGGCACATTCAAATCATGCTTGACTCTTTTTTTCGTACCCTAGCTTGGCTCCTTTGGACTGTTTGTTCAGTGTCTGTAAGAGCCTGGGAGCAATTCGGACCGGGCAGTCTGCTGCGTCCACATTCCGAAGCTGCTCATCTTCTTGGAATGGCACGTGGTGGATTGAAATTCGCTTCTCGGTGTACAGTATACCCACAGCGTAGACCGGGGGGACGTAGAAGGGCACCTCGTCCGCTCGTACATCGTCACAATCGTATGGAGATTGAGCCGGGACGAATCGGCCCCAGTCTTCAACTCCACCACATCGTCAAACTTACTATCGTAAGGAGAGTCCTGCGAGGAATTGACAAAGTTCTTGGCAAACAGATTAAGGGTCATCTTGGACTTGGCCACGTCACTGTGGCCCCGGACGGACCTTGCCCGCTAGAGGCACGAAAAGAAGCGCCACAAGAAGCACTCCATTCTGCTGCAACGTATTGACCATCTCCTTGCGGATATGCGGTATGTACACCACCAACGCCGAATCCTCGCCCGTGAATAACGCACATTTTTGGTTGATGGTGTGGTCTTTGTATGGGTTCTTGGCCATTTTGGCGAATTTTGACCATTTTCGCCCAATTTTGACCAATTTTGGCCCAAATATCGGTACATTATCGGACCATTCCACGTCATGACCGAATCAGCACCACCACTTTTAGCTCAAGAAGTAAGAGCCCCACTTTTAACTCAAGAATTGGAAGTTCATATTTTTGTAAGTCCAATATCAAGTGAGATCTCCCACTAACGAACGACAATCAGATCATACAAGAAATACCAGTCTTCTCTCAAAGCAATACCAGGAACCCTTCTTCCTTCTTCCCTTTTCTTCTCTTCCTCTCCCTCTTCCTTTCCTTTTTACTTCTCGCTTCTTCTCTCTTCTCCCCTTTTTCCTTCTTCCTCTTCTTCTCTTCTTCTCTTTTTTCTTCCCTTTTTCCTTCCCTTTCCTTTTTCTTCCCTTCTTCTTCTTTTTTCTTCTTTTTTCTTCTCTTCTTCATTCTTCCCTTTTTCTTCTTTTTTTCTTCTTCTCTCTTCTTCTCTTTTTCCTTCCCTGTTTCTTTCTCTTTTCTTCACTTTGCTTCCTCTTCCTCTTCTTCTTCCTCTTCTCTTTTTTCTTCTCTTTTCTTCTCTCTCCTTCACTTTTCTTCCTTCTTCCCTTTTCTCTTCTTTTCCTTTTCCTTTCATTCTTCTTCTTTTTTCCTTCTCTTTTTTCTCTTCCTCTTCATTTTTTCCTTCTTCTTCTTTATTCCTGCTCTCTTTTTCCTTCTTTCTTCTCTCTTTCTCCTTCACTTTTCTTCTCTCTCTTTTTTCTTCTTCTTCCTTCTTCTTCTCTTTCCTTCTTCTTCTTTTTTCCTTCTTCCTTTTCTCTCTTCTTCCTCTTCCACTTCCTTTTCATTCTTCCTTGTCTGTTTCCTTCTCTTTTCTCCTCTTTCCTTCTCTTCACTTCTCTTTTCTTCACTTTTTCCTTTCTTATTTTCTTCTCTTTTCTTCTTCTTCTTCACTGTTGATAGCAGTCTTGGGGTGGACCAGGATCTGGGGCTCGTCTTTGGGTTCGGTATGTTGAATTGGAGATGGAAAGCGAGCCAGTTGTATTCCTCTAATCTCGAAGTCCCTCGAGCCGGAACCATAACTCTAAGATTCACCCAAATCGAGAAATACTCCCCCACGTCCCGATTTTCCAGTAACACCATATTTTCCTGATTTTCCAGTAACACCATATTGGCCAGATTTTCCAGTAACACCATATTATCCCAGAATATCTAGTATGGTAGTATGGCTTGTTTCTCAGACAATAAAGACTTAGATCCAGATTCCATAGTCTCCATAGTCCAAGGATCCATGGCTCTATTGCTCATCCATGAAGATTATAATAACCATTTCATGTTCCCATTTGATCCGATTTGCTCCGATTTGCTCCCATTTCTCCCCATTTCTTCCACTGGTTCCAATTTGGTCCAATTTCTTCCGATTTCTCCGATTTGACCCCATTTTATCCCATTTGGTCCAGTTCGTCCGATTTCTTCCAATTTCTTCCGGATTCTTCCGGATGCTTCCGGATTCTTCCGGATTCTTCCCATTTCTTCCAATTTCTTCCAATTTGGTCCAAATTTTCCCAATTTGATCCCAAATCTTCCACTTGTTCCCATTTCTTCCGATTGATCCAATTGTCCGACAACCTCACCGTCACATCATCTTCCTCACGGTGACCGGCAACTTGAGCTCCACCCGATCGCCCGTGGATAAATGAACCACGATCCGAATGTAATACATCCGGAGCATGAAACACGTCTGGAAACTCGGGTTAAGGCAAAACTCCGCATTGGCCATGTAATCCTTCGGAAGCGGGCCTTTGCGGAGACTCTTTTTCTCCGCTTTAAGCGTATTGAACGAAACGGTGAGTTTCTTCCGGTAAACCCCTGGCCTTGAAGTGTCCCGGTCGAGAACCATCCGAGGCCGTTTTTCGTTATCGTGCACCGTACCGTTTTCCTCGATGATTTTGGCTTCCCGTAGATTGAGCCTGTTTTCTTTGGTGGTTGCATTGGCCAAAGCAGCGATATCTCTTTGGAGAGCACTCTCGAAAGGGAAATGTTTGCGCCCCAAGTCCCTGGCCAAATCCGTCATTTCCTTGCCGTACTGCTGCATCGGGCTCTGCACGATCTGCAGGAACGTATCGGACAGAGTGGATTCCAATTTCTCCGACTTGTTTTTGAACAAAAGGTCGTGGCTAAGCTCAATCGGGAAGGCGTGGCCCTCGGTTTTCATGGTGAACACCACCAATTCCGGCTGGAGCCACGTGACGTGCGGCACTTTTCCTCCCTTCGCCTCTTTCGCCTCGTAAATGATCTCCATCGGCACCTGCATCTGCCACAAGTCCTCTCGGCCGCTAACCTCCGTGCCGTACCGCTTGGGCCCGAGGTAATTCAAGAGATACTCGGTGCGGGGGCTCCGAATGTGGAACAAGCCTTGGAATTTGGGATGGCGGAGGATCCCGGGCTTCAAAATCGGAACCACGATTTCGTAGTCCGCGTGTTTCGGCACCTTCGCCAAACCCTTTTCCGCCCCGTTTTCAATGCTGGTGTAGAGCTGCCTGCGTTTATGGAAATCGTGGCTTGTTTCTGCGTGCAGGAAGTCGTCGTGGCTGGCAAGATACGCCTGGAGAGCCTGGGGCCCGTTTTTCTTCGCCCGCTGCAACTCCTTGCCCTTGCGGATCTTCTCCTGGATCCGGCCCAAGAGGTTTTCGTAGAGAATCCGCGTGGTTTCCTTATGCACCGCTCGTTCGCTCTCTGTATCTGCATCCTGCTCCATAATAAGCCGTAGATACGACGTGGCCTGCTTGAAGATGATGTACTCGTCACCTTTGGAATCGGTCAATTTGGTCTTGAGATCCGCTCCTTCAAGCACATCGAAGTTGGACGCTTTCCCAATAAACTGGGCCTTCACTCCATACCCAACCGACGAATTGTTGAAGCTGAAATCACTCAATGGAGGACACTTGTGCGTCCAACTGGCGAGTTCTTCATCGGCCAACCCCAACGATGGAGGCAAGAGAGTGTGGCTGCGGAGATTATGGGCTGCACACTGCGTGTCCAAGAGTTTTTCGGGGATTTTGAACGTGAAAAGACGCTTGTAAAGAATCCCCGGCTGGATCACCTTGTAGTTGATGCACGTGGCCGAGTTATCCACGGGGTCCACCATGCTCCGGATCTCGTAGTGCTCGTAGTGCTCGTCCAAGAGCCGCGTCACCTGGAGAGGCGTCCAGGACGCCGCAAAATCGTACATTTCCAAGAACGTCTTGATGTGTTCGATCTTCTTGACGGTATGGCCCAGGGCGACGTTTTGCTTGACGATAAACCGGCCTTCGAAAAGCACGTAGAACATCTCGAAAGGAATGGGTTTCCCGGAGTTATTTTTAAGAAGAACATACCCGTTTAGGTAATCGCCTTGCGTATACTCGAACTGCAGAGGGTCCACGACTTTAGGAGCCACGCCGAGCTGCACCACGTCCTCGGTGAAATGGACCGAGATGTCGATTTTCTGCAGGATCGGGTTCTCGGAGCCCGAGATGTTCCTTAACGTGTTGATGTTATCCAAGATGGTTTCCCGCCAATTTGTAGAGTTTTGGTCGGCCACAATCACTGCAGACGGCTCGGAAACGTTGGGGTTTGGGGGATCTATTGGCTGGTCCTGCAGGTAGGCCCGTGGCTCCTCCACGCCCGTTTCTGGACCCGTCAGCACCGTAATTCCAGGCGAAGGAAGCACCGAGGTTGAAGAAAAACACAGGAGGGGCGAAACCGTCAACTCTTTATCGGAGTAATCCGGCGGACTCGCCTCCACATTGAAGGCCGAGTGGAACATGTCGTAGGAGGGAAGAATCGACCAAACGGGGTCCTCCTTGATGGGTTTTTTCGTCAGCATTTCGGTCATCGCTAAAGTCATGTAATTTTGGAGGAATTTGGAAATTCAGGCGAGGCCATGGGCTTGAAAATTCAAAAAAACGGCCAGATGCCAAAATATCAAATGTACCAAATCAGCTTTTGGTACCGAAGACCTTATGACGTTCTTTAGCAGTAGTACCAAAGTACTTGTTCAGAGTACTAAAGCTCCAGAGATCGGATTAGTACTAAATGGACCTGTTGAGACCTTCCAGAAATCTCTAGTACTTTCTTGTACTTTTTAGTCACTCTGTACCTGTACCTTATAATTATCTCTCAATACCTTTGAGTATTGTATGAGTACCTCCTGAGTATCGTGAGTACCTCCTGAGTATCGTGAGTACCTCCTGAGTTTCTGGTACTTTCCTAGTCACTGAGACCTGTACCTGTACTTATTCTTGTCCACTTTGGACGATTCCTGAACAACTCCGGTTTCTTCTTAAGACCTTTCGAAGTACCCTCTTAAGGACCTATACTTGCGATTGCCTTTCTTGGTCACTCTTTGAGTACCTCTGCTTAAGTCCTTCACTTCTTGGCCTCTTACGGTAACCTGCACCTTCTGAGCACCAATACGTATTCAAAACGGACCTCTAAGTACCTCAAAAATACCCCTAAGTACCTCTTGAGTACCTTCCTAAGTACCTTCCTAGATACCTTTTTAAGTACCTTCCTAGATACCTTCCTAAGTATCTCTTAAGTACCTTTTTTAAGCACCTTTTCAAATGCCTTTTTTAAGTACCTTTAAGTACTTTCCAAGTACCCTTTGATAAATTGCCCTGATGTGTCCACCAAAGCACTTCTATTAAGCACCGCCACTGAGCTGTAAATGACCCTATAATCACAAGAGACCCTATAATCTGAGCACTGTAGCTTGGACTTTGAGTCTGACTGATAATCAAACGGTGAGTCTAGATCTTTTTCTGACTCCGATTCTGGATCTTTTTTTGACTCCGATTCTGACTCTGACGGTGACTCTGACGGTGACTCTGACGGTCAAATTCTGTTCTGAATGGATTGAATAAGCGTTGAGTCGAAACTTTATAGAAACTTCCGGCAATCAAAACGTGACTTGATTTTTCCAATAATGACAGTTTGACAGTATGACAAAAGACGAGGGCGACGGAAATGACTTGGTAGGTTTCAGATGTACGGGGTTCCCAGATATACTGCGTTCCCAGATGTACGGAGTGACCAGATGTGCGGGGTGACCAGATATACGGTGCAGGAGACTTCGGGCTTGAATTGGCGGCGAACGACTGTTTTGGGTGGATCCAACGGCTAGAAAAGGGGTTTGGAGGAAAAGAGTAGGAGTTGACAAGAGTGAGGAAGAAGCCGCGGAAGGTCCCTTGGGTTGTGTGCAGGAAGGGCTAGAAAGGGAGAGGTTATGAGCGAGTTTTTTTCCGGGGTAACGCGGAGAGGGGTAACTTTTCATAAGTGGGCTTATGTGCAGGACATCGGTAATTTACGAACTTCTGCAAAATTCAAAAATCCTTTTTAGGGGGCCATTGGTGTGGGCGAGGTTTTTTTGGGTAAAAGTGCGGGGGAAATCGAATGCGCGGTTCGATAGATAAGCATGCGGGAGTGTATGTAGTGTCCTGTACATAAGGTGAGATATTTCTTCCAATTTGAGATTTAAACCCAGCACCGCCAAAAAACACAGCTTTTGAGAGTACATAGGATCTCAAAAAGGTCACAAAAGGTCAGAAGATTTTTAAATAGGAAAAAAACTTACTGGATGGTGGGGAGGGGGTGGGGTTTTTCTGGGGTAGATCTGGTGGTCCTGCACACAAGACGCACCTCGCACAGCCCGGTCCATACCGCCATGCAGATATACGAGCCACTCGTCGCACGGTGAAGCCGCACCCATAAGAACCATTTCGTATACTCATCCCGCTCTGTACATTCCCAGCCAATCACAATTCAGCTAAAGCCGCTTAGTAATGGTTGTCGTGTGCGTACCATAAATTATATAGTCTAAAAAAAAAATCAACACTATAAATTGCTCCCCACGCTTCACGTCGTTGCACCACCAAATAATCAAGCTGGAATAGTATCAGAATCAGCCGCCACATCCAATAGGAAAGCACATTATTTTTGATTTCAAAGCTGGGATTTTCTTGTTGAGATTGAAAGACCAGGACACTTTCGTTTAAAAAAAAAAAAAAAAAAAAAAAAATTGGTCCAGTCGCTTAGCTTTGGGTTTTGACGGAGTCTCCACCGGGTTTTTTGGGATTTTCTGGATTTTACTTTTTGGCGTTTCTCTTTTCTGTCCTATCTGTCATTTTTCTTTTTTTATATTTCCTCTTTTCGGGCTTTTCTGTCTACTCTCTTTTCTGTCTTTTCTGTCTTTTTTTTGTTTGATTTCAGCTTTTCTCTCTTTTATCTTTTTCTGTCTAACTTCAGCTTTTCTAGCTATTTTGGCTTTTCTCTGTTCTCTTTTCTGAGTTTCTGTCTTTTCTGGCTTTTCTGGCTTTTTTTTTGTCTCATTTCTGTCTTTTCTAGCTATTCTGGCTTGTCTCTTTTCTGCCTTTTCTCTGTTCTCTTTTCTTTGTTCTCTTTTCTTTGTTCTATCTTTTCCGTCGATTTTGTCTAATCTGAGCTTGTCCAGCTTTTTTGCCTGTTCTGTCTTTTCATTTTTCCTTTTCTGTACTTTCTGTCTTGTCTCGCTTTGCTAGTTTTTCTCTTTTCTAATTTCTCTTTACTCTTTGCTTTTTTCTATCTATCTTCTTTTCTGTCTATTCTCTTTTCTGCCTTTTCTGCCTTTTCTATCTTTTCTATCTTATCTATCTTTTCTGTCTATTTTGTCTAATCTGTACTTTCTGTCTACTCGCTTCTCTCTTCTCTCTTTTGTCCCGGTGACTATGTCAGTCTTCGGGTGTAATGGTTTAAGCCCCAAACCCAAACCAATACCAGGAATTGGTGAATGGAGAATGGAGAATCCTACTTCTCAACTCGAACAGATAATTAATTCTCGGTGATGATATTCCGAAATTTGAGAGGCGATTTCGGTCCCCCTTCAATTTTTTTTTTTTTTTTTTTTTAATCGGGAATTACGTCACCAAAAAAAAAAAAAAAAAAAAAAATGGAATTTATTTTTTGTCAGAGTTTTGCGAGAATATCGAGAGATGGGGGTTCCGTTTTATGCGAAAGTGTTTAGTACCGCGCTACAGATTTCAATCCCGCGCACCGCGCATCAAATCCCGCGCAACAGGTTCTGAGCCCGGGTTCTCGTCTTTGCTCTAATCGGAGCTTCTCCACCTTTTTTCCTTTCTGTCTATTCTATTTCTTTTCTCTTTCTTTTCTCTTTCTTTTCTCTTTATTTTCTCTTTCTTTTCTCTTTCTTTTCTCTTTTCTCATTTCTGCCCTTTCTCTCTTTTTCTCTTTTGTGGCTTCTCTCTTTTGTCTAATACCAGCTTTTCTAGCTATTCTGGCTATTCTCTGTTCTTTTTTCTCTTTTTTCTGACTTTTCTAGCTACTTTGGCTTTTCTCTTTTCTGCCCTTTCTGTCTTTTCGGTCTTTTCTGGCAATTGTCTTTTCTGGCTCTTCTCTTTACTGGCAATTCTTTATCCTCTTTCCTGGCTTTTCGGTCTTTTTTTGTCTAATCTGAACTTCTCTAGCTTTTCTAGCTTCTCTGTCTTCCCTAGCTTCTCTGGTTTTCTGTCTTTCTGTCATTTTTTGGCTTCTCTCTTTTCTTTTTCTGGATATTCTGAATTTAGAGCTTTTCTAGCTTTTCTAGCTCCTCCGTCTTTTCTGTCGTTACTGTCTTCCCTAGCTCTGTCTTTCTGACTTTTTCGAGGTTTTTCGGGCGGAATACGACGATTCCAACGCTTACTGCTTCTGAGAAGCGGACTATCGAACTAATTTATTAATTAAAGGCTAGGACGTAAATTCAAGACTTACATACCAAAGATTATGAGACTTTAATTGGTGGGCTTGGGGATTGGTCTATAATGACGGTTGGAAAAATGATTATATGCAGGACACGCCGATTTTCCAAACAAACAAACGGTTTTGATCAACAATATTAGGTTTTAATAATACCACGACAAAATAGTAGAGACTGGGAACCGTTTGAATAGTGTAGTACGGTCTAGAATGGTATAGTCTACTCTAGAATGGTAATGGTATATTATAGCACGGTGTATATTACAGCACGGCGAGAGTCATCATTTCTAATGTAGCAACAAACGACCAGTTTCACTAGAGAATTTTGCAATTTGTTTGGAGGCTTTTGAAACTTTACTGACTTTTGTTTTTAATTGCTTCGTTAAAAAAAAAACCCCATTGTCCTGCACACAAGACCCCATCTTTCCACCTCAAACATCACTTTGGGCCAGAGTCCAGCCAAATAGAACACGAATTCCCGAACGGTTTCTTCAATTGGGTAATGCACGAACCCAGGCTAATTTCACGGGTGTACGGGTTTGGGAAGTGTTATGGTGGTGGAAGGTTTTGAGCCCTGTCCTGAAAATTTCTGGTTTTGAGCCCTGGTGTTGAGAATCCTGGTTTTGAGCCCTGCTCTGAAATTTCTGGTTTTGAGCCCTGGTCCTTAAAATCTCCCAAACGTCATTCCCTTCCCACACACACCAAAAATTACAAACGAAACCAACACCCGAAACAAAAAAAAAGCCTCCATTCCAAGATGAAACAAACGCCAAAGCCTCTGAAACGAAACACGTCTCGAGCCCATCGCTTTTAATGACATGTTCGCGTCGGACTGCATGCAGCGCTGCAGCATGGCCGCGTTCTCAAGTCACCGGAGATTGCAAAATCACACGATTCAAAGGCAGAAAAATGTGCAGAAAAAAAGGGACACTTCTGGAATGTGTATATAGAGTGTATAGGGTGTACTGGTTTACGTGTATATAAAAAATAGCGTCGACTAGAACCTTCCCCAAAGAATGGACGCTTTAAGCTTAACATACATTGACGAAACAGAAGGGTCCAGCAACCCCCACGAGTCTAAGCCCCTAAAAAACAAAGGTGGACAAAACAAGAGCATTAAACGAAGCCATTGAAACAGGGCTAGAGTTTCCCAAAACGGAAAGCAGTTCCCTCCGCCTGCCGTGTGCAGGAGCAGAAGGCCCCAGCGTGTTCCAGATCCCAATTTCTATTGTTACCCATCCGTATGCAACCGGTACAAACGGCTCGGACAAAAACCTACGTTTGTAAACATAAACTCCCAGATATAAATATCCCCCCCTCCCCCCCAAAATCCCCTTTTTTTTCGTCTCCTCACTTCACCATGAAACCCGTCCATTTGCTCGTCGCCTCGCTTGTTTCGGCCGCCCTCGGAGCACACCCTCCGCCCGTGGAATACGTCTTCTACGCCCAGGTCAACGGAGAAATGATTCCTCTTTCGGGAAAACCGCTTTCCAAAGTCCGAAGCGATACCAGCGTTTTTTACTATGACGAGACGCCCATGGAGCCCGCGCGGTTTATTTTCGAGCGGAATTATGCGTCTACAGACACCTCCACGACGCCTGGATACGTGGGTTTTTATAAAGGCGGGGTGTTTTTCGGCGGCTGCACGACCAAAACGCCGTTGGTCTTGGATTCCCATGGGAAAGTGGTCAATCATGATTTTTTCGCGTGCAACAACAATACGTCTCGCCATGTCATTACTTATCTGACCATGGGAGTCACGTGTTCGCCGGTAAATCTTTATTTTTTGCCCGATCGGGAACCGGAACAAATTCTGAAGCCGTTTGACTCTTTTCTGGGACGTTTTCCCGGTTCGTTTGGCGGTTTTGCCCGTGGAGAAGCCCAAAAAGAGGGTGTTTTAGAGCAAAACGCGCCCAAAAAACGGGTAAAGAAGGAAACGCGTCCGGAGATGAGGGAAAATGGAAAAACGACGAAAGAAGGTGATTTCAAGTTCTTGGATTACGGGGGAAAGGCCCTTGGTCCTAGGGTGCAGGAGGAACTAGAGCCAATGGAACCTCACACCTTGGCTGCGCATATGCAGGTAGAATCACCAAAATCTCCAAATTCTCCAAATCCACCAAATTTTTCAAACTCTCCAAATTTCCCAGATTCAAAATTGACTGATCCCGATACCTTGGAAAATGTTCTTGGGGATGCTGTTTTTTCCAATCCCGTTCCGTCCTCCAACCCCAAATTTAAAGGGTCCGGGCTCAAAACCAGACCGGTTCCGACCCAAAATTTCGGGCCAACCCCAAAATTCGGGCCAACTCCAAACAAAACTTCAACGTGGAAATTTCCGGCTGGGCCTGAAACGTCTTTTAGTAAATTGAAAGGCACCAGAACGAGATCTTCCAGCTCCAAAATTACCAAGACGTTTAGAGGATCAGAGAGTTCCAGCCCCATGTTTTTTGGATCTTTGGAACCAGCCAAATCGATTTCTCGGGCTTTAAATGGAACCAAACCAAGATCAAGAACCAAAAAAAATACTAAAAAAACCAAAACCACCAAAAAACCGGAGTCCGAGTGCACAGAGTGTGGCTCCACTGCGATTGTTTGGAACACCTATACCGATTACTCCACGTATTGCGCCAGCACCACCACGTTTACCATCACCGTGTGTGACCAGGAATGCGTGCCATCCACGGTAACCGTTTCCAAACCCACGCACTTGACTTTTCCCGGAGTTTGTGTGGTTTCAGAGACCAGAGAAGAGGCGGAAGGCCCCGGTGCGTCTCTGCAGGACGAGTCTGCCAGTTCCACGGAGCTGGTACAGACCTCCAATTTTTCCAGCAGTGTTTCGGAAACCTCTTC
The DNA here is from genome assembly GCA_002370325.1 of Metschnikowia hawaiiensis. NCBI lineage: Eukaryota > Fungi > Ascomycota > Pichiomycetes > Serinales > Metschnikowiaceae > Metschnikowia > Metschnikowia hawaiiensis. The sequence continues at coordinate 17,854 of NLAM01001470.1, read as the reverse complement.
TTTACCCCAAACGGTTGTCACGGAGAAGGAACGGGTGGGGAAGCCGAAAAGAACGGTGAGAATGCCTTCGTTGGCCACTCCTGCAGGTAAGCCCGACCCGAGGAAAACCGCCTCTCCTCCCGCCAAAAACTCGCCCGATTCCTCGTCTTCCACCCAAGAACTCAAGACGTTTGTAAGTGGCGCCTCCCGCAGTTTCGTGGGGTTATGTGTGCTTGGGCTCGCTGCGTTGTTGTTGTGACCCGTCAAACCAGCCACCAATCCCCTCCCTTTTCCTACGGCCACTCCCAACCCCCTTTCCTACGGCCAGACCAAATCTCTTTTGAGTACCTGTATAACACCTTTTTGTTTTGAACAAGTAGTCATAGAAACGAGCCGGTAAACTCGGGATTTCTATGTTGTCCTGTACATAACGCGCCAGGCGGAGTATCGGCCCTATTCCCCCCTATAACAGTCTCGCTTGGGCCTCTTTACAGAAAGAATCAAAGTGAGACGAAAGGTATCGCATTAATTATGGACTTTTATCATTTCAGGTACGGTCAGGGCAGACGATATTCTCAACCATAAAGGCACTGTGTGCAGTCCCCTCCAAAGAACCATTTCAAAATTCCAGATTCTCTAGAATCCCCTTTTTTTTGGAACCCCTTTTTTTGAACTTCCAGATTTTCATGGACCCCGAATTCTTCTCCGTTTCTAAAATCCATTCTTCTCCAAAAGGCCAAGTCTTCTCCGTGGCTCTGGACTGCAGTGTTCAATACCTATTTAGCTCATAAGAGTATAACCGAATGTTAAAGTATATATCTTCAATTCATGAGATAATCATTTGATTTCTTACTCTTGAATAGCTTTTGAAGCGTTTGAAGCGTAAAAAAATGGTGGAGCGTTCGCTGGAAGCGACCGATGTAAGTACATTTTTTCCGAGGCAAAATGAGCGAATCGTCTAATGGTAAATACACTTACCGTCGAAGTATTCCATAGAAGCGGAATGAAAATTTGGCTCAACTAAAATTATATTGTATAGTATATATAGAGATGTATATATAGAAATGTATATATAGAAATGTATAGTATAGAAATGTATAGTATAGAAGTGTATATTATAGAAATGTATAGTAAAGTCTAGTATAGAAATGTATTTTATAGAAATGTATGGTATAGAAATTTATAGTATAGAAATGTATGGCGGAGTTCCACGGGTCCAGCACTTGCACGTGACAATCCCCGTGGATTCGGGCGTATGGGGAACTTGAGTCTGAAATATATTGAAATAATGACTTCTATTTATTTAAGGTCTAAGTTATTTATATATATATCCTTATATAATGGACTGGAGGAAGTAAAGGTGAGCAAAGGCGGAGTTGGTTGGGTGCGCGTTATTGAATACTTTCGCGTAAGATGGAACCTCGAAGACTTCTGTCTCAATTTCCCCCCAAAAAAATATTCCAGTTCGGTGACTATGTCGGTCTTCGGGTGTAGTGGTTTATCTCTAAACAAATACTAGGAATTGGTGATTCCTAGTCTTCAAACTGAACTGGTAATTCTCGCTGATATTCTAAAAGAAAAGCCGACTTCCGTGCCTCTTATATATTCCCTCAGGTGGGAAGTACGTCACCTCATCTCATCGCTAGAGTCTATGTTTGACGCATCCTCATCTTAACGACCCATTGATCTATGGAATGAACATCCAAGTCCAACGGTTTTCAAGAAACGGATACCGTTTGGACCATTGGTCTATGCTACAATACCAAAGCTTGGATTTCTATCAGACGTTCGTGGAATGATTCTATGGAGGATCAACACACATCATCTGGTCATTAATACCCACTTTGAACTCCATCTGTTGATCTCCCTGAGATTGATCTGTCGAAACCCTGGCCGTTCCAAAGCCAATGGGTGCTTCTCCCCACTTTAGCGTTCCCTCCGAACTTGTACTATAATTTCTTGAACTATACTTCTTTTCTGTATAATAAAATGATTTCCTAACCTATTAAAGTTCGCGTATAGGAATAAGAAACCTAATGCAAATAACATAGGAACTCCCAATCTTACTTCTCTACTGATCTTGTTATTTTCCTTTAACGAAATTTCAATCCACTGTTTTGATATACTATTCATGTCATTCTAATGATGGATGAATTCTCTTCGATCAGTTAAAGCTTATCACCTTTTGGTTCTTAAGCTTCATACAAATAATCACTCAGAATGCACAATGGTAGTATATTATATTGAGTGTGGAGGCTAAACAGTGGACGAGTCCAAAGAGCAGACATCACCATATATTAGTCTAGATTCATGTGGCTCTAAATCCCCAAACGGCTTGTGTATAGTAGCATGGTATGGGAGTCGGATGAAAGTCCGATCTGAAAGTCCTGGTTCTGAGCCCTGCCTTGGAGCCCTGCCTTAGTCTCCGATTTAAATGTTGCAGCAAGTAGTCACTGAAGAAATAGTCAGTCTGGAATGTTAATAGGAGTCTGTGGAGTAAATAGAGCAGTAGTACTAAGAGAATCAAGAGTATTACGACTATTAAGACTATTAGGAGTATCAAGAGTAGTAGTATTAAAAGTATAGTCAGTGTGTAAAGTCAATGGTGAGTCTATAAAGTCAATGGAGTAGTAGTACTAAGAGTATTAGGAGTATCTAGAGTACTATTAAGAGTATTAAGAGTATTAAGAGTATTAAGAGTTTTTAGTAGTATTCAGTAATAAATATTTTAGAGTACAAGTATTAAGAGTAGTAGTATGAAGAGTAGTAAATAGCCAGTCAGTCTGAAAGTCAATAGGAGTCTGTGAAATAAATGAGCAGTAGTACTAAGAGTATTAGGAGTAATCGGAGTACCAAGATAGTAGTACTAAGAGTAGTAGTATTAAGAGTAGTAGTATTAAGAGTATTAGTATTATGAGTCTCTGATAAATGAAGTAGTATTAAGATTTCGAAGAGGAAGAAGAGGATTCTGTAGTAACAAGTGGATCTAGAAACGTAGGACTTGGTAGTATCAAGAGTTCTGTGTAGTACTTAGTGTTAAGTCTTAGGAGTAATCCGAGTAGTCGTAGTAAGAGTTTCTAAAGAAGTGGTTTCTGTAGTACTTGAAGTTTCACTAGAAATAGTCTTTAGAGTGGTAGTATCAGGAGTATATCGAGTATAATAAGTCTGTAATCCAACGGAGTAGTATTTAGTATTAAGCGTACTTATTTTTTAGTATTAAGAGTTTTAGTAGTATTAAGTGGTATAAAGAGTATTTAGTAGTGAGTAAAGAAGTAGTATTAAGAGTAGTAGTGTTAAGAGTATAGTGAGTCTGTGAAGTAAATAGAGTACTATTATCAAGAGTATTAAGAGTAATCGGAGTATCCAGATTATCAAGAGTCAGAGTATCTAGAGTAGTATTAAGGGGATTAAGAGCATTAAGAGGATTCTGTAGTGCTTAGTCTTAGATATTAAGAGTAGTAAATAGCTAGTGAGTCTGTAAAGTCAATAGGAGTCTGTGGAGTAAACAGAGTAGTACTAAGAGTAATAAGAGTGATAAGAGTATCAAGAGTGTAGTATTAAAAGTATAGAGTCTGTAAAGTCAAAAGTGAGTCTCTAGAGCTATTTGGGAGTTTTGTTAAGTTGGTAGGAGTCCGGGAATAAATGGGGTAGTGATATTAAGAGTATTAAGAGTATTAGGAGTAAGTACTTAGTGTTTGGAACTATGAGTATTTAGAGTAGTAGTATTCGGTATTAAGAGTATTTAGTAGTGAGTAAAGAAGTAGTATTAAGAGTAGTAGTGTTAAGAGTATAATGAGTCTGTGAGTAAATGGAGTAGTATTAAAAGTATTAAGAAAAAGAACTTAGTATTTATTATTAAGAGTTTTTAGTAGTATTTGGTAGTTTTTAGAGTAGTGGTATTCAGTGGTATAAAGAGTATTTAGTGATCGGTTTTTATCCGATTTGGCTGGTAGAGTCAATATCGATTGGGTTAAGCATAATAACTCTAATTTTACTTGTATATCTTTAGAAAAAGAAAAAATATTAGATACTAACAGATTGTATTTTAGAAAGACAGATGATGAACAAAGAGTTGTCCTGGTCAAACGGCTGCCATTAAAACTTGATGAACTGTCGACAACAACAACAGTAAAAGAACCCATTATAAAAGCACCCAAAAAGATTCACCCAAAAAGATTCACCCAAAACGATGCACCCCAAAAAAGATTATCAACAAGACCCACAGATTATGCAGTCCTTATAACTTCCAATATACATCTTGAAATATTCGAACTCATATGTGCAAAGCCTAACATGTGAAATTTTGGATGGCGATCCATATTCCTCATGCACTGATATTAAGATCATTGAGTAAGAGGATTAAGAGGATTAGGAGTAATAAGAGTGCTAGGACTTTTAGAGTAGTAGTAAGAGTATTAGAGTTCTCTGTAGTACTTAGTGTTAAGTATTAAGAGTCTATAAAGAAGTAGTTTTTGTAGTACTTAGTGTTAAGTATTAGTAGTATTAAGAGTATTAAGAGTACTAAGTTTTTAGTATTAAGAGTACTAAGAGTGTTAAGAGTACTTAGTGTGTGGAACTATGAGTGGTAGTATTTTGGAGTACTTAGTTTTTAGTATTAAGAGTTTTTAGTAGTATTCAGTAGTATTTATTAGAATATACAGTAGTAGTATTCAGTATTAAGAGTGTAGTATTACAAGTATAGTCAGTCTGTAAAGCTAAACATGAGTCTATAAAGTCAATTGAGTAGTAATACTAAGAGTAATAAAAGTACTCTGTAGTACCTAGAGTCATAAGAGTATAGTGAGTCTATAAAGTCAATGGTGAGTCTATAAAATCAATGGAGTAGTAGTACTAAGAGTATTAAGAGGATTAAGAGGATTCTGTAGTACTTAGTCTTAGATATTAAGCAGGCAAAAAATAAATTTAAAAAAACATTATCCACCTTGGTGAAGAATTAAAGGTTCAATAAGAAATAGAAATAAAATATATCAGCACCAAGTGCGGCACGAAGTGCGTAGTGAAAGATCATTAAAATAAAAATTAAATTTGTAGAAAGAAGGGATATAAGAAAAGAGTATAAATTTAGCCACCTAGGTGGCCAACTAAAATAAATTTCACACAAGGTAAATACCGGCCGGAGGCAATCTTCGATTTTTATAGATATAATATATAGATTAAATATACTATAATTGACTATAATTAATTGATCTTATATTATATATTATATAATCAAGAGTAATCGGAGTATCTAGAGTAGTACTAAGGATAATAAAAGTACTCTGTAGTACGTAGTGTTAAGTATTAAGAGTTTTAGAACAGTAGGACTAAAAGTAATAAGAGTAATAAGAGTATTAGTATGAAGAGTAGTAAATAGTTAGTCAGTCTGTAAAGTCAATGGGATAGTATTTAGTATTAAGAGTATTTAGAGTAGCATCAAGAGTATTTAGTAGTGATTGAAGAAGTAGTATTAAGAGTAGTAGTATTAAAAGTATGAAGAGTCTGTAGAGTCAATGGAGTAGTAGTATCAAGAGTAGTAGTATCAAGAGTAGTAGTATCAAAAGTATAGTGAATCTGTAAAGCTAAACATGAGTCTGTGAAGTCAATGGAGTAGTAGTATCAAGAGTATTAGGAGAAATCGGAGTATCAAGAGTAGTATTAAGAGGATTAAAAGTACTCTGTAGTGCCTAGTATTTGGTATCAAGAGTTTTAGAATAATAGGACTAAGAGTAGTAAGAGTATCAAGAGTATTAGGAGTATCTAGAGTAGTATTAAGAGGATTAGGAGTAATAAAAGTACTCGGTAGTATTAGTATTTAGTATCAAGAGTTTTAGAACAGTAGGACTAAGAGTAATAAAAGTATAGAGTCTGTGGAGTCAATGGGAGTCTGTGGAGTTGGTAGGAGACTTTTCTTTTTCCTGCATATATCGAATTCTGCTATATTCAGTCCTGCAGGGCAAAACACTACTTCAACTCTACTCCACTCCGACTTCCATCAACAGAAATATGAGATTGTTGGTTTATCGGAAACAAATCTGGTCTTGATTTTTTGACACTTTTTAAAATAAAATTCTCTCTTTTCGGCTCAATATTAGAACCCGGAATATGTGCTTTTAATGTGCTTTTCATGAGGAACCAAAATTCCATTTTTTTCGGGATTTCTTCACTTTTTCCAGACCAAAGAATTTAACGTCATCTCTTCAATTCTCTAAAAGCTAAAACCTCTTCTTCTCCTGTATATAAATTCGTAAATGTGCATATAAATATAAAATTATCATGTCTAGATATGAAGGTTTATCAATAATCGCCAAATAGAAAGATATGATTTGTCATGGAGTGATGCCTGTGTGGAAGTATGTATATATCACATGAAAAAAGTAAGTAAAAGACGAACATGGTGGTTTTTTAAAGAAATCAATGGATATTTGCTTGTATGCAGGAATCGAATACAATTTTCTTGTATATTTGATTATTTCATCTTGGTGTTTTTGGAGAGTGAAAAAAGATAAAACTCTGGTGATTTATCTTACTTGTCTCATTAACAGTATCTCTCAAGAAACCATTCGTTACTTGGAATAATCACGTCTTTGTTAACCTCTGTAATCTGTCCAATCTGTCCAATCTGTCCAACCTCTAATCACTGACCTCTAAAACTCAAACTCTACTTTCCAACCTTTTCAATCTCTAATTTCTCCCGTATCCATGAAATACGTGAAACCATTCGTTACTCGAAATAATCACGTCTTTTTTAACCTCTGTAATCTGTCTAATCTGTCCAATCTGTCCAATTTGTCAATCTGTCTAAAATCTGTCTATTTTGTCCAATCTGTCTAATTTGTCCAACCTCTTTAATCTCTAAAACTTCTGATTTCTCCCGTATCCATGAAATACGTGAAACCATTCGTTACTCGAAATAATCACGTCTTTTTTAACCTCTGTAATCTGTCTAATCTGTCCAATCTGTCTAATTTGTCCAACCTCTTTAATCTCTAAAACTTCTGATTTCTCCCGTATCCATGAAATACGTGAAACCATTCGTTACTCGAAATAATCACGTCTTTTTTAACCTCTGTAATCTGTCTAATTTGTCTAATCTGTCCAATCTGTCTAATCTGTCCAATTTGTCTAATTTGTCCAACCTCTAATCACTGACCTCTCCAACACTAAACCCCCAGATCTCCAATTTCCAACCTTTTTAATTCCTAATTTCTCCCGTATCCATGAAATACGTGAAAAATCACTTTAAAGACTCTCTGCGAGTCTACAAAATGTACCACTTGACAAACCCTTAAACCACTTCACTAGTTCCGGAAAACTCGACCAAAAAATTAGACCAAAAACTAGACCAAAAACTAGACCAAAAAACTAGACCAAAAACCATTTAGACAGAACCCCAAAATCAGTCCGTTTCGGTGGAAAACAAAAACTTCTTCAACGCGTCCGTGAGCCGCGTCACCTCTTCCGGCGTCGCCTTGGCCAGCACGCCCTGTAAGCCCAACGCAGTCACGCCCATGGTTCCAATGGTATTTGCCACTAGATCTTGCCACGAGCCTTTTTCCTCCTTCGAATCCGTCCGTTTCGTCACTTTCGTCTTCGTCTCTTCCATCAATTTCGTCTTTTTCGTCTTTTTCGTCTCTTCCTTTGTTTTCATCTCTTCCATCTCTTTCGTCTCTTTCTGCGTCTGGTTCATCAACTGGTCCAAAGGAATATCGGCCAATTGCGCCAATTGGTGGACATTGACAATGAGTTTATGGGTTAATCCGGCCAAAAGCTCGAGCGACGAGCCTCTCTTAAGTTTGTCCAAATCATCGGTGGTTTCGTTGGAATATTTGGTGGCACGGGACTGTTTTCGGGAAAACGGATGGGTATACTGGTCGAAACCAGTGGGAAACTCGGAAAGGCCGGAGATATCGGGGAAACCGGACATATCGGCTTTCGCCTGGCTTCCAATGGGCTCAACTAAACCCATGGCTTCCGCTTGCATTTTTTGCAATTCCTGGTTTTCCGCTGGGTTGCCTGCTTGGCTTTTTGCTTGGCCTTCCACTTTGCTGGCTACAACTGCTTCTGATACGGTAGTAGCGGTGGGTCTAGCAGTCACACCAGAAATGGAAAAAACGGCAGAAAAGACTAGGAAAAAAGGTACAACTCTCATGGCAAATGGTAGTAATTGGGTAGTTTATTTTTAGGCGTTTTTAGGAAGGGAATTGGGAGTTTGGGGGAGGGGGAATTGACAGAATGGCCTATTTATGGGTGCAAATTTTAGAGTGCGACAATGAGTGCGGCAACAAGTGCGAACCTCACCCTGCGATCGTCCGATCGTCAGATTAGCCAATTTGGTCATCCTCGGATCCACACAATTCCCACACAATACCCCCGCACATTCTGCCCACAATTATAAAGAACAATAAAAAATTTTCTGAAAAAAAACTGCACTAATGAGTGACTGGAGTTGCTGGATCGACAGATTAGCTTAGGGTGCGACGGTTTCGCGGTGGTTGCGGGCCTGCATATAAGCACCTATACCTGCTTTTTCCTACAAAATGATCATCGGTCATTCAGTAATGTGGAAATTTCGGTGTTTGAAAGAGTTCGTAGTGAGTGAGGGAGGGGTAGTATTTAAGAAAGTGCAGTGGTGGATTTCCAAGTTTTTATTACCAGGAGAGTGGGGTGTTTCTTTTGTGGTTGTCTGCAGTACCCACTTCAAAATAGCAATAAATCCAGACAATTCTATTTTTTGTAGTGTTTTCAATAAGTTTCGGCTGTGGTGCAGGAGTCAAGCCGGGGTTTACAGTGAAAGTTTAAGGTTGAAGAACCGAGTCTGGAGAAAACTGTGTTTTTCAAAAGAAAAGTTCTATTACCTGGTTTGGAAAAAACGACATTGACGAAAAAAGACCCGGTGATTCTCATGGATTTTCTCTATGGATATTTCTTTATGGAGAAAGACCCGGTGAATTCTCTTAGTCATTTTCCTATGGACATCTCCTATGAATATTTCTATGTGGATATTCTTTATGGTCATTTTCCATGGATCATCACTGTGGATTTTTCCTGTGAATATTCCCTTTGGCCATTTTCCAATGGAGTTCTCTATGGATTTTCTATGGCTATTTTTATGGCTATTCCTAAGGCTATAACATTATGGATATTTCTCAATGGAGTTTTCTATGGCCATTTTTTTTTTTTCATGCAGATGGCTGCTAAAACTGACCCCGCGCTCGACGCTTGGGCGCATGCATGCATGCAGGAATGGCCGCCCCAAGGGGGTGAGAATATAAAAGGCCGCCCCTGCCCGCATTTAATTCCTTCTTTTTTTCTCCCTACTTCCTCTACTTCCCCTACTTCCTCTATACTTCCTCTCTACTTCCTAATCTATGCCTTTTGAAGTCTCCTTTGGTTTCCCGAGCCCTTGGCAAGGAGTACCGCAAGAATGGGACTCGTGATGAAATAAAATAGAATTGGATCAGATCATTGGCTGTTTCTGTTTCTTACGGTTTGTTTCTTACTGTTTCTTACTGTTTCTGTTTCTCACTGATTCTGCTTCCTAATTGCTTCTTCATCCTGACTGTTTCTGCTTCCTGACTGTTTCTGTTCCTGACTGTTTCTGTTCCTGACTGTTTATGTTTCTTGACTGTTTATGTTTCCTGACTGTTTGTGTTTCTTGACTGTGTCTGCTTCCTGACTGTTTCTGTTCCTGACTGCTTCTGCTTCCTGACTGTTTCTTGACTGCTTCTGTTTCCTGAAGTTGCTATTTGGAAACATCAAATTCGCGTACTGGAGAGCGTTTCGCACTAACCCAATCTTTGTCTTTTCACGGGGGATGTTAATTTTTTTTTTAAAAGAAGCAGTTTGGATTTTTAGTCATACTTAAGAGAAAATGGGTGTTTTTTTAAGGGTCGCAGTTTGGGTGTGAAAAAGTGCGAACACTTGAAAAAGTGCGAGAACTTCGCACCTCAACTGAACTCTTGAACTCTTTGAATTTGAGGAATGACAGATCCATGGCTTCACCAAACGAGTAAGTCAAAATCCAAAATGAATTGAAATCGTCATGAAGTTAAGAAAAAGAGTTAAGAAAAAGAGTCAAGAAAAAGAGTCAAGATAAAGAGTCAAGAAAAAGAGTCAAGTTAAAGAGTAACTTCGGAGTGAAGACTGAGTGAAGACTGACTACTAGTACTCCAGAATAATATCGAAGACTGAGTACGAGTACTGACTACTGACTACTAGGACTCAGGATAACTAGTCGAGTATAAATACTGACTACTAGTCATGAAAACTTCTTTTCCTAGTACTGTCTACTGACTGTCTACTGACTGTCTACTGACTGTCTACTGGTACTGGTTTTTTAGTACTGACCGTAACTAGTCTGACAAGAACCGGTGACTGACTGAGTACAATAGTTATTGGAAAAAGTATAGTGGCAATAAGACAGGGAAGAACAGTATAGGGATGATGAGGCTTGCGTTGTGTGCAGGAAATTGCACCCAGTCCTCATGAGCCATCACCACAAGTAGACAAGACAAATAGACAAATAGACAAATAGACAATAGACAGATTAGACAGACAAGACAAATAGACAAATAGACAAATAGACAAATAGACAAATAGACAAATAGACAAATAGACAAATAGACAAACTAGACAAGACAAATAGACAAGACAAATAGACAAATAGACAAATAGACAAGACAAATAGACAAGACAAATAGACTGCAAAGTCTTCTGGAGGAAGATCAATTTGCTTCAGATCCCATTCGAATTCTTTTTAATCCGCGTCCAATTTCTTAATCAAGTTGAGTAGAATCCACCTTCTGCTATATGCAGTCTTGGTAAAATTCGGGCTCAGATGTCGGAATCGGGCTCCACGGTTTCAGAACAAAAGACAAAAATTGTCTGGACTTAGAATTCAGTGGATCACAATCGTACGAAAATGGACTGTTTCTCTAGATAAAAATTCCAATGGTTTAACACCAGTACACCATGAGAGTGAAGTGGCTGGATTGATTTTCTGCCGGGATAAAGTGGCGATACTCTGAAGACATTGACATGTATTCTGGGTTTTTAAATTGACACGAAAACCGCCTTGAACTGAGCTAAAGACTCTTTTTAAATGGGATGCTCCGCCCAAAGTGTACTTATATACAGGACTCTTCATATGTGCAGGTCCGCTTGGGGTCCTTTTTCCGGGTTCCGGCCATGGAAACCAATCCAAATTTGGTGGTTACAGAGTTACTGTACCTCACATAATTTACACCAAGTATCAGCCAATTTCAATCGGTTTGTGGCCAGAAACTTCCGCTTTCTCTCGTGCAATGCTGCATGCTCCTGCACCTAGTCCCTCTATATGCACTCCCATTAAACATTTATGCAGGAACCTGCTTAGTTCAAGCAAAAAGACCATTCCTAGTATTTATATAGGGCCAGAATAGACTAAATACTAGCATTACACAGGACTAGACAGGATATTGACCAATAAATTTTCGGAAGACAAATGTATGGTTTTTTTCAGAAGTGTACAGGTAATTGTTGGCACATGGCAAAAGAAAAAAAAGAAAAAGAAAAGAAGAAAAGAAAAGGAGAAAAGAAAAGATGAAAAGAAAAAGAAGAAAAGAAGAAAAGAAGAAAAGAAGAAAAGAAGAAAAGAAGAAAAGAAGAAAAGAAGAAAGTGCACCAGCAAAGGTGCAGGAATCCCATAGGCTTCCCCGATGACTGCAGAATCTTCGGGAACATCCTCCTCCACCAGAGAAAGCACTCCTAAAATAATCTTGCCAGCCATGAATAAACGGAGTCGATCGGGCCATGAAACTCCTGTGTTCATCACTAAAATCGCCAAATGATTCTCGTCCTTTTCTTCGCTTTCGTCCTTCTCTGGTTCCTCTTCTCTGGCTCCCCTTCTCCTCATTCCATGTCTTTTTTTCCAGAAACACCTTCTTTGGAGTCCTTTGGAGTCCTTTGGAGCTGCTTCGGATACCGGCTCCGGCTTTAGCACAGTCTCTTTTAAACTCTAAGAGGTTTTGAGCCCAGAAGTCCCCACTTCTTCCAGATCCTTCTTTCCAACTTGTTGGAGATGATCAAATTCATCACAGCACACCAGATTTTATTCAAAAGTTCACCCCGTCCAAGGTCTTATACTGCTGGTTCCATCCCATGACACAGATGAATCCATTTAATGTAAACGGGTCAAGCTTGAAATAGGGTCAAGCTTGTAACGGGTAAAGCTTGAAATAGGGTGGGATAGGTTGAGGAGAGTCCAAGTTTCCTTCCACTTGCGGTGAGTTCAAGCCATGGTACACGATTCTAGAAAACTCTAGGAATCGATCATGTTTAACAAATTCTCCAGCAAATTGTAAATTTCTGGAATATCGGGAAGACCAAGACCATAAGAGTTCTGGAATTCTGGAATATCAGGAATCAATGAATGAAATTTTGGAGTATCAGGAATAACGAAATCCTGGAAATAATGAAATCCGGGAATAATGAAATCCTGAAAGTCTGGAATACGTGAGTGGCCTCTGAACACTTGGACTAGGGAGTCGATATCCATGGGCCATTTTGAAATCTCTGTCACTGGTCAATTCCCAACCATTCATAGCTCCTTAATCCTAGTTCCTTAATCCATGGTTTTTTTATCCATAGACATGAGATACAGACGGGATTCTGGCTCCAATGCTTCTTGAAACGACGAAAGAGCAATAAAAACCCACTAAACCAGTAGGTGATCTTAAGAAAGCGGCTTCCACCAAGAGAATCTGTTCTTTGCAAAAGATAGAGTGGTTTGGAGAAAACCCGTTTTTTCAGAGGTTGTCTGATCCTTCACAAAAGCTCTTTGAAGTGCTCGGCGAAACCCATCTCGAAGAAATAGTCCGAAAACAATCCACAATCCACTGAACAGTCTTCAAGTCCAAGTTCTTCTCCACCTTCAAATGCAGGAATCTTCCCGGTGTGGCCCGGTGTGGCCAGAATGATTTCTGGATAACTGTTTTTTCATAACCAGAGAAATCAGGAGTCCCTTTAACCTTGGTGATTGGGTAATTTGAGCATAAAACGTCCTGTTTTTCGGAGTCCCAGTAATGTCAAGTCCTAGAATGCCAAAGTCCTAGCCATTTTAAAGTCCTAGTAATGACAAAGTCCCAGTAATGTCAAAGTCCCCATTTCAAAGTCCTAGAATGTCAAGTCCTAGTAATGTCAGCAAGGTTTTCGGTGGGTCTGGCTGGGAAATGCTGGGCTCCCAGAAATCCCTTTTTTTCCAAGAAAATTCTGGGCTTTGGAGGAGTGCAACCAGTCCATGGAAAAGAAGGGTCCCAGTTCCGCCCCTATTGTTTCCCCGTCCGTTCCCCATTGTGTTCGTATCTCTTCATTGTTTGAAACCTTCACCATTGTGCTGAATCTCACCATTTTTAATTAAGAAATCTGCAGGGGCTCCAAAACAGAAAGTTTGCATGGAACAAGATTGCAATTCCTTGGCAATGGGTTTAAAAGAACGGCTCTCTTTCACCTTGCAAATTTGCCTCCTCCCCTCATCATCATCATGAAATTCAAACATTTGCTTCTCCCCTCTCTTGTGGCCGGAGACGCCTGCGTCAAGTCGGACTTCCCGCTCGCCTTCTTCGCCAAAGTCGACGGCACCTTGATCCCGCTCTCGGACCACTTGTACGATTGGAGCGGTTTCCGAATGAGTATCTTATCGTACGAGCTCCCCCCGACCCCGGCGGTTCCGTTTGCCCTTTTGGGAAACCACGCCGTGACCAGGGACACGTATACGCCTGGGTTCGTATCGTTTTGCGACGGAGTGGTTGGCATTGGCCGCCAAAACGCTCCTGGGACGTTGGTGATCGACGAGAAACGCCAGGTGGGGAACGGGCCGTTTTACTCGTGTGAGATTTTCGGTACGTGTCGACGGGGCATTTTTTATGGGGTTTCCCACATTCCCATTCTGAACTGTTGTAAGGTGGAGCTTTATCTTTTGCCGTACGACGCGGAGCCCTGTGTTCCTGCAGAAAACGCGCCGGCCGAGAAAGGGTCTACGCCTATTGAGGAAAAGCACGACACAGCGACGGATAAATTTGAGGGGGAAATAAAGAAGGGGGACGGGTCTATGCAGGAATCTCCAGAGGAGTCCCCAGAGGAAACGCCAAAGGAATCTCCAGAGGAATCTCCAGAGGAATCTCCAGAGGAAGGGGAAGAGGAAGGTGAGGAGCACATGCAGGAAACCCCAGATGAAGCGGAGGAGCATATGCAGGAAACTCCGAAGGAATCCCCAAAGGAAGGAAAAGGGTCCAAGGAAGAAACGCCCAAGGAAGACGATTCAGGCCTTGGCGAAAAGACTCTGTCTGAAAAAAATCTGAAGCCGGAGGAAAAGGTTTCTGGAAAGACTGATCCGGAAAAGACTGATTCTGAAGAGCCTGCAGAAAAGCCTGGGCTCAAGGAAGAGATTCTGCCTGACAAAGATCTTAAGCCTGAGGAAAAGCCTGAGGAAAAGCCGGAGGAAAAGACTGATTCTGAGACTAATCCTGAAAGTGATCCTGAAAGTGATCCTGAAAAGACTGATTTTGAGACTGAGACTGATTCTGAGACTGAGACTGATTCTGAGACTGAGACTGATTCTGAGACTGACAAGACTGAATCCGAAAATGACGAAGAACTTGATCCTGAAACCTTCCCGTTGGTGTTCTTTGCCGAAGTGAAAAAAGAACTCATTCCTCTTTCCGGCAAAATCTTCGAGGAGTTCAGTATAAACCTCAGCGTGCTCACCTACATCAACACAACGGCCGACCCCGTGCCGTTCTCCTTACAGGACGATTACGCCGTGACCACCACCACTTCCACGCCAGGATACGCGGGTTTTTCCGGCGGACGCCTTGTGTTTGGCTATACAAAGAAGAAGGAACCCTTGGTGCTCAGCTCCACCAATCAGGTGTTGAACTATCCGTTTTACTCGTGCATGGGCCCAGCCGAGGTGGTCCGTGGCATTGCGTACAGTGTCCGGCCCATTGCCGATTGTTTCGAGGTCGACGTGTACCTTTTGCCGTATAATAAAGAGACTCGGAAGGCCGTGAAGCCGACCAAAGAGGGGAAGAAGGACAAGGATCCAAAAGAGGGGGAAAAAGAGGGAAAGGATCCAAAAGAGGGGGAAAAAGAGGGAAAGGATCCAAAAGAGGGGGGAAAAGAGGGAAAGGATCTTGGAAAGGATCTTGGAAAGGATATTCCAAAAGTGGGGGGTAAAGAGTCAGATTTTGTGGAGTCTCGTTCAACCACGTCTTCTGCTTCTACCTCTGTGTCGCAGGATTCTGTCTCTACAAGCTTCTCGGTGGACTCCATGACAAGCAGCTCAAGCGAAATGGTGACGTCTGCCAGCTGCGAGTGCCCGTCCATATCCATCGTCACTCTCACCGAGCCCTACTCCAACTGTCCTCCTCCTCCCACCAAGACAACCACCGTGTATACCGTGGTGACCAGCATCATCACCGAGACGTCCGTTGTGGGCTCCACTGTGACGGTCACTTCCACCACCCCATGGATCATGGCCTGAGACTGTCTGACCCAGAGCCAGACAGAACCAGAGAACAGAACCAGAGAACAGAGAGACAAGAATAGAGAGAACAGACAAGAACAGACAAGAGTTTCGAGACAAGAAAAGAGTCAAGAAAAGAGTCAAGAACAGAGACAAGAAAAGAGACAAGAAAAGAGACAACAGAGACAAGAAAAGAGACAACAGAGACAAGAACTGAGACAACAGAGACAAGAACTGAGACAACAGAGACAAGAAAAGAGACAAAAAAAGACTCAAGAAAAGACTCAAGAAAAGACTCAAGTAAAGAGACAAGAAAAGAGTCAAGAAAAGAGACAAGAAAAGAGACAAGAGATCCGAGACAAGAAAAGAGTCAACAATTCCGAGACAATTCCGAGACAATTCCGAGACACTGGAATTTGGATGAGATTTCGAGAAGGACTTTTCTTTGGAAGAAAGGGCTCAGGGTTTCTGATTGAATTTGTATCTGTCCAGTCTGAGGTTTCTGATTCTGAAACTTTTGATTAACTGTCCAGAATTAAGGGACTGTTCATTAACTGTCCAGAATTATGGAGTTTCTTCTTAAGGCTGTCAAAATCTAGGTTTCTGGTGAATCTGTCCAAATCTGGGCTCTGCTTAAGGTGTCCAAGTCTGGGCTCTGGTGAAGGTGTCTGAGTCGGTGGGTGAATATTTTTTGCTGCTTTAAAACGTCATTCCGGACTTTAGTTTATCTAAATAGGCCTGATTAATAAAGAAGCTTTTTTAAGAAACGGTATTTGTGGTTTTGTTAATGAGACTGCTCATTACCGTTCAGTAAAACACGGTGAGTCTGAATTCTGGAGAATTCAATTCTGGAGAACTCAGTTTGGAGCCGAAGGTCTCCATACTCTATACGTATGAGGAAAACTATTTTTTTTTTTTTGAAGATCCCGTGTTTTATTGCAAAATTGCAAAATTCCTGCATATAGCAGATTTTAGGGCCTTGGAGGTTTTTCTCCACAATTTCGACAAAACGTCCACTGAAGTACACTCCATGAGTCATACCAGTAAAGTCATCTGAACTTGCACCTCTTGGCTTCAACGAGTAAATCTTGTTGGTGTGTCCACCGGTGAAAAATACAGTTCCATTCAGTCCAAGTGTCTAATTGTCTAATTGTCTAAAGGTCTAAAAGTCTAATGTCTAAACTTTAAATGTCTAAACTTTAATTGTCTGAACTTTAAATGTCTGAACTTTAAATGTCTAATGTCTAAATGTCTGGATTTCGCATGTCTAATTGTCTGAGTGTCTGAGTGTCTGAGTGTCTAATTGTCTAAATTTTTGAGTGTCTGAATTTTTAATGTCTAAGTGTCTTATTGTCTAAAGGTCTGTGTCTGGATCTCTAAGTGTCTGAATTTTAATTGTGTAATGTCTAATTGTCTAATTGTCTAATTTTCGAAATGTCGAAATGTCTGAGTGTCTGAGTGTCTAATGTCTAAATGTCTAATTATCTAAATGTCTAATGTCTGAGTGTCTATATTTCTAATGTCTAAATCTCTAATCTAAGTGTCGAATTGTAGAATTGTCTAATCTCTAATGTCTAAATGTCTAAATGTCTCAGTGTCTAAATGTCTAATTGTCTAATTGTCTAATCTCTAAATCTCTATTGTCCAAGTGTCTAGACGTCTGAGGTTCTCCGACTTTATTTCTGGTGTTGACCAAAGACTTTTGTCTGAAATTGGACACATGTTAGACATATTGGCCCAAGTCACGTGGAGGCTTGGCCCTGGACCCAGAAACAGAACAATGGTCGGCTGGAATTACCCGAATAGGCAAGAATAGACTCTCAGTCCGCAGAATGAAAAATAGATGTACGGACAAGTCCAAATCAGGAACTCGAAGAAGAACTCTGTACTTGGAAAGTGAGACTTTGGACAGTGTACTACACAGGAAAAGGACAGAAAACGACAGAAAAAAACCAAAAAGCCAGAAAGCCAGAAAGCCAGAAATAACCAGAAATAACCAAGAAATAACCAAGAAATAACCAGAAAATGACGGGAATATCACAGAAATTGACTGAGATTGACAGAAATTGACTGAGACTGACAGAAAAAAACCAGAAAAAAACCAGAAAATGACCGGAAAATAACTAGAGAAAAAGCTGAAATTGACCAGAAACTAACTAGAACATAACCAGATATAACCAGAAAAGACCAGAAATTCCAGAAAATCAATGGGCAGACGTTGACTCCGTAGCGACGGACGCTTATGTGCAGGACGCTTGGTGCAGGACGCGAAGTTAGGCAGAAAGAGAGGTGAACGTACCATATGTTGCGCTATTTCATAAACAACTTCGTGTTTCGGAATAACTGCCTCTTTGATCTCCAATAACTCTCTTA
>NLAM01001468.1:0-41755 GCA_002370325.1 Metschnikowia hawaiiensis | reverse complement strand
TTTTTTTTTGGCTACATGGCGATTTTTGCCAGTTCGTGGGGGCTTGTGTTTGGCACGCTATTCATTGCTTCTCCGGTGGTTTTGTTCCGGATCAGGGAAACCACCGAGGTCGAGGACGATGAGATGCTGGACATTATGGATGATTGCGAGCGTAAGTCCGTGCCTTTCAAGCACGTCGAGAAGGTCTAGGCCTGGAAATGAGTCAAGAATCTCGGGACAATTTCCCAGTTTGACAGCTTGACAGACTTTCACAGTTTTGACAGACTATGGACAGTTGACAGACTATGGACAGTTTTGACAGACTATGGACAAATTTTGACCGTTTTCAGACACTTTGGGACACTTTTGGGACGGAATTTGGACACATTCCAGACAGAATTTGACAGTGAACCGAAATGTTTTGCTTTTTAATGAAGTGGTACTGCACATAGGCCGTGCGTCTTGCACCCGTCTCTTTCCTAAAGCACAGTAATAAGTCTGTCTATAATTTCCTAAAGCAGTAGTTCTATCTGTGGTGGAGCATATTGTATGGTCCAAATTGTTTTGTATAGTTCTTCTATACAGGAATCGTGGTCACGTTATTGGTAGGCCCACTTTCAGGGAAAAACAGGTACATTACAGTGGGCGTCCTGCATGGAAATAGAAGATGAGTCTAGGGTAAATCGGGTAAATTGGGCGACAGAATTTTACAATTCATAATGATTTTTGGCAATTGCAGATTTTTAGGGTGTTTGCGTTTGGGCGTTTTTCTGCTGACCTTGGCTGGTGCACGGGTGTGCNGGCAATTGCAGATTTTTAGGGTGTTTGCGTTTGGGCGTTTTTCTGCTGACCTTGGCTGGTGCACGGGTGTGCCGCGGAGCAATAGCAGTTCCTGAATTTGCAGCCATTTCCTCCACACCCAACCTCTTTTTTAAAAAAAAAAACTCCTCTTTTTATTTCCTTAATCACTTATTTATATAACTTATTTATATAAATTATTTCCATGTATTATTATTTAAGAATTAAATTCCATGCTAATTGACCATGAACCGTTGCGTGGGTCCAAGAAACACTACAAGCAATGCCAGCGACCGGAACCAGGCAACCGGATGTTTGGGTTTTTTCTCTAAGGTCAATGCCAATGTGATTTATTAGACAATTGGACAATTGGATATTTAGCCATTTAGCCAATTTAGCCAATACCAACATCGTTAGACAATTCGCTTTTTTTTTCGATTAGACAATTGATTGTTCCCTCTTTTTCATCGTCGCAGATATTCTGCGGTGTCGGAGAAACAGAGTAAAACAAGTCCCCTCACCCTCAAAACCGAGACACCACAGCATTAAATAAAACAGACAAGGCGGGCCACACCTGAAACACCAGACGGAGTCCAGAATACAGTCGGAATACTGGCTTCCTAGATATAGACCAGCAAGATCTATCAAATTTATAATTTACATTCTTTCCTTCATTTACTCATTCTTCATTTCCCATTCTTCATTTTTCATTTTTCATTTTCTATTCTTTCAGTTTTTTTTGGTGCTCATTCTTCAGTTTTTCCTTCAAATGCCCACAACAAACTCATCATTTTTCAAAGTACAATGCCAAGGAGATCGAGGAAACGTTCAGAGCAGCTCCTAAGAAATTGGATCTCTCTAAGTTTAATGTCAAGCGTATCAAGGACAAGGTCAAGGACCCTCCTAGGAAATTGGATCTTAGCAAATCCAAAGCTGTGGCCAACATTACTCCCACCAAAGGAAAGACCAGTTCCACGAATACTAAGACCGAGATTTCTAAGACCACTTTTCCTAAGACCGAGAATCCTAAGGTGACTTCTCCAGAGGTGACTTCTCCAAAGGTAACTACTCCTAAGTTAACTACTCCAAAGACCACTACACCAAAGGTAACTTCTCCAAGTTCACTACGCCAAAGACTACTCCAAAGGTAACTGCTCCAAAAGTAATTCCCCAAAGGTAACTACTCCAAATCCTACTCCAAAGACCATTTCTCCAAGCTAACTACTCCAAATCCTACCAAGTCTCCTTTCTCCATTGTCAAGAACATTGTGTCTGCTATCGCTGCTCCAGTCCATTAAGTCTGCGAAACACAGGTGGACCACTGGCTCCAAAAACCTAAAAGCCAGTTCTGGATTGAGCTCTACTTGGAGGCTGTTTTGGTTCCACACCTTAACAAAAATACCTTTCAGTTCCAAAGCCTTTGAGTCCATTCCTTTGAGTCAATTCCTTTCGGTTTGTTTTTTTGTTGTTGACGTGAAGATTCTCTGCAGAAGCGAAAGCGAGAACAAACTTAACGCGTACTTGGCCTACTGGAGGTTAGAGGAAATCGACAAAAATGACACCATCGTTGGTTCTTATAAGAAAGCACGTGCCATTTTTGGAATTTCCCAAAATGACTTTGTCCAAGATCTGTTGCTGATTTTGCACCAAAACGGTACACTTTGCATATATTTCAGTGTCGTTTGATTTATTTCCCACCCAGTCTGGACAATTTCAACCTTTCCAAAAACGAGCTAGCATTTTTGGGAATCTATTCTTCATTTGGGCTTTTCATTTAGACTTTTTCATTTAAATTTTCTTCATTTGGACTTTTTCATTTGGACTTTTAATTTGGTTTTTCATTTAAATTTTCTTCATTTAAATTTTCTTCATTTAAACTTTTTCATTTGGTTTTTTCATTTGGACTTTCATTTTTACAATAGCAAGCGCTAGACGTTCTTTCCCTATACAGCACGTCTTTGCCGTATTTGGCCGTATTTGCCGTATTTGGCCATAGAAATCGCCGGCTCAATGCTTGGCCTTTCCGGCTTGGATTTCCATCTTTCGACTCCTTTTTTTGGATGGCTTTCTTTCCATGCTCTTCGAGAAACACGTGCCTTTTTCTTTAAAACCTAACCGTGAATGCCTTTTCTCAAAACCTTTTTTTTCCAATGAATCTTTGCACCTTGGTAAGAGAAAAACGAACCAATTCAAACCGGCATAACAATTAAGAAGAAAGATCATGGGTTTCCGAGAGTCCACTCTCGTTGGGCTCGTTCCAGGGCCAAATCACGCTCAATTTCTTGATGGAAACGCTAAAACAGCTGTTTTCGGGAGGGCAGTATAAGTATGCGATGGACCTTTGGGTGGGAATCTCGCTTCTTTTGGGCAACTTCCAGAACTGGCCGCACGTGACGTCGGGGTTCAAACTCCAGAAATTGTGCTTTAACGAGAAACTGCTTGTGGCGAAGCAAATCGCCATTTCGTCCTGGAAGGTGGTTGTATACCGGGTGTGCCAGGAAATCTCGGTGGATATGGCGCAGGATCTTAATGTTTCGCGATATGACGAAAAGTATCAGGACACATTTGATGATGAATCTAGCGAGGATGATATTGTCGAGATCGGCCTGGATGATGACGAGGATGACGATGGCGTGGTGGAGCTCGATCTGTTGGGACGGCCCATTGCATGTCCTGTGTGCAGGACGTTGAATATTTGATTCTTACCGTTCAAGTATTGTGGGTTAGGCCCAGATAGCTCCATTCTTATTATCACTGACATTCCTAGCTACCGTTGCTGATAATAAGGAATTATCAAACCTAAGGAATAAAACTTACTAGCGCCGCAGACAAAGAAGAATTTAAATATAAAATTATTACAGAAGGTGGTTTCTAAGCTTAATTTAAAAATAACATTATCACAGAAAATGGATCTAAGCTTAATTTAAAAATAAAAGAATAAATCGGTGATATTCCCGAAAACGGTTGTACTCCCAAAAACGCAGTGGAACATGACATTTAATTGGATGATCCTCCGAAAACCTTACCATCTCTTGAAGAATTTCCAGGCATTGCATCGTTGTCTTCAGTTGATGCCGTGAGGTTTAATATTAAGTTGTTGAATGAACGTAACTCTTTTTAATAAGATAAGTATAAGTGTAAAATTATAGGAAGTAGAGGTTGAAGACTATACGCGATTAACTCAGTGCTACGAACTCCGCTATAATTCAATGCCAGTTATATTCATAAGAAATCTTTTTATAGTTATACCATTTCTTACGGATAAATCATAACTCTTTGGGAAGTTTTCATTTCATCGATATAGCTCCTATGGCAGGTGCATCAATATGAAGGGATTGTTTATATCCACATTGAACTCTCTATTGATAAAATGTTCTTTTTACCACGGGTCAGTGGACAACCCAGGAAATAACTTGATAATTATCCACTTGATCCGGCCAGTAGTCATATGCTTGTCTCAAAATTAAGCCATTCTTGTCCAAGTATAGCATGATACAGTGTATTTGCAGATGGCTCAATGAATCAGTTAGCGTTTAGAACATAATTTTGTGCTACAATTATTATGATTATTTATGATTATTCATAATTCTGCTCTAAAATTATTCTATGTTTTTATGTTTAGTGGTGGAAAATGCGTATTTTAGTATGGAAAATGCACTTTCAATGGTGGATATTTCAGACTGTGGAGGTTCGCACTCATTTTGCAATCTCACCGAAAAACTCACTTCTTTTACACTATACACTTAGAAAAAAAAAGAATACAGGATTACAGCACTAAATCAGATACAAACAGAAAAAAATATATATGTGTTTATAGTTTCACTCGAGTATAAGAAGTTGACCTTTTTCCGTTTTTTTTTTGGGACTTTTTCCGGGGTTTTTGCACCACTTTCTACTACCGCGAAACCGACTTTGATCCTACGCAGTGGATGATTTCAGACTATAAGTTCCAAATTCGGCAATGACCTTTTTTTTCAGAAAAAAAAAAAGATGATTAATATAAATGCACATTATTACATTATTTCAGTAATTTTTTTTTACAATTTTCGCTAGTATTATTTCCTAATTAGTAGCTTGTTCGGTTTTGATTTTCGCAGTAACGATCACCGTGTTAGCTTTACTTATGAACCCTAAGCATGTTGCACTGCCATACATCCCAATTTAAAACCAAGGACCGGAAATATATCCTAAAAAATTTCAAAATCCCTTGTAATCACCGTACGTTTTTTTCCGGGAGATTTGGGTGCATGGAAAACCAAAAAAACGGAAGAAAGAAGGAAAAGGTACAATCCTGCATATACCCGGGGCCACAGTCGCAATCATCTCTCACAACTTCACCTCCACCCCACTAAATCCACGTCCACGCCAAACTTTTAGACCTCCACCGCTCCAAGAAATAGACTTTTTTTTGTTTTTCTAGAACATAGACTATATGCACTCCCCCTTAATAAACCACTAGAATCCATTTCCCTCCCCAGCTCAATTCGTCTATTCCCACTATTCGATTTCTTCATCTATGGACAGCGTCTTCTATGCAGCACCGCATGTTCCCAGCACCGGAACGTCTTCAATTCTAGGCGCCGTGATCTCCTTGGTCTTCAGGGTGGCGTTCGTGTTGATGCACCAGCTTTTGGTGGTTTTCCCCGCCAAAATCGTCCGCTTGTTGCTGCACCAGTTCATGATCCGCATGTCGCTCCTGCTGTTGATTTTCACGCTAGCAGGAACCCTTGGGTTCATGTACTACATTGTCCGCCAGCGATATCTCCGCAAGTACCTGGAGGAAACGACGCCGAAGCAGAACAAGATCGACCATACAAAAACAAATGGCCAGATTGACTACCTCACGGCCAAAGAGCGCAAAGGCGCAAGAGACTCGCTGCCCAATTACTTGGACGAGTTTCTCCAGGCCATTAAGGTGTTCGGGTACCTTGAACGGCCTGTTTTCCATGAACTCACGAAAAACATGACCACGCAAAAACTCGTGGATGACGAGATCTTGTGTTTGGACGAAACCCTTGGCTTTTCCATTGTGGTGGAAGGCGTTGTGCAGGTATTCAGTAAGGCCCAGGAAGCCGGCGAGACGGGTGCTTTTGACCGGAAAAGCGAATATGATAATGGCGAGTTTATCATGGTTCGGAACCAACGGTACCAGCTTTTGAACGAGGTGAAAAGTGGCGCTCCATTGTCTTCTCTTCTTAGTACGGTGGATTTGTTTCGATCAAAACCGAAAAAGAGGTCTACAAGACACGCGTCCGAGCTCAAAACTTCCCATTTGAATATGGATCTGAACTTGAATTCAAACCTGAACTTGAATTTGGGTGCACTGGGTTTCGAAGATCCAGATTTTTTGAAAAAAAAGGACAATCCAGACTCAAGTGTGTCTAGAATGGAAGCAATTCATCCTAAAATGGAAGAAAATGACCCGAAATTGGGGCTGAACGACCCGAAATTAGCACCCCTTGAAATCGACCCGTTTTCAAGAAGTTTGTCGGCCTACTTCCAGGATCCAGCGTCTCCAGGCCCCGAATGGCCGGAATCTCGGGCTACCCTGGAAGAACCGCAAGATGAACTTCCCCAGATCATAGCCAAACCAAAACGACTGTCCAAATCGGGTCTGTCCTACACGGCCACCATTGCCATTATTCCTGCTCTGGCTTTCCAAAGAGTCTATTCGAAATACCCAAAGGCCACTTCGCATATTGTGACCATGGTGTTGACCCGGCTCTATAAGGTGACGCAGAATGCCGTGCACAACTATTTTGGGCTTACTAGTGAAATCATTGAAAGCGAGATTTCTCTCAATTCCGAGGCGTCTCTGTGCAAACTCCCCAGCTACTTATCGGAGTCAGTGTTGGAGAGTCTCCGGGATCTGTACCGTGCTGGGTCTGCACATACGCAGAATGCTATTAATGTGATGGAGAAATCCACCAAAAAACCCCGCAAACTCCACCGGGAAAACTCGTCTCGGTATGTTGTTCTTGGTCTGCGTCAGAAACTGTCACATCCCGGAGATCTTCTTTCGTCGGTGCCGTTATCGAGAAAGTCGAATTTGTCTCAGAATAGCCTCCGGAGTCCCGTGGATTCAGCCACGAGACCTCTGCCGATGACCCGTGCCAGTTCCGGGGTCAAGATCAAGACGAATGGCGTGCCGGTTTCGGGAAATATCCAAAAACAGCGTTTTTCCGGCGAAGGACCGGCCAATGTCGACCAGCACTTCTCGGATGAAAGAGAAGAAACGGAAGAAACGTCGTTAAGGACTGCCATTGCCGAAAACGTGTTCAAACTCCTCGGAATAGAAGACGATTTGGGCAGACTGACTTCCGAGGGCTTTCTTTCCGGGACGAGTTCGGCCAATTCGTCTCGAATCGGACTCAATTACTTGGCGGATCCGCAAGTTTCCGAACGGTACTTCTACAGCTCTTTTCAGGACTCGGCCAGTGGTTTGTTCCTGCCCCATCCCCATAAAGTGTATCCTACTATACACACTGATGGGGGCCGAAACGAACGAGGTCCCAAAACGGAAGAACGGTTGCCTAATCGGGACAAGTCCAAGGTGGACTATAGCTTGGCCGCGGCCAAAAGCGCATTCAGCAAAAACATCGAAGTCAAGTATTTTGCTCCGGGCACGACTCTTGTTTCCCAAGACTCTTTCGAAACCGGGCTCTATTATGTGATCCATGGCACTTTAAACGTGACTACTCGAAAACAAAAAATGGAAACCCCCGATTCCCATACCGGAACAAATGGTCATGGGTGTGAACATCACAAAAAACACTTATATACAGTACAATCCGGGGGCGTGGCCGGGTATTTAAGTTCATTGGTTGGGTTCAAGTCGTTGGTTTCAATTGTGGCCGGAGAAACAAGCAGTTCCGAGGGAGCCATCGTGGCGTACGTTTCCAAAGACGATTTTTCTCGGTTCATGGACAAATTCTACTTTTTGCAGCTTCCGGTTGCAGCCAAACTCAAGAGTCTCTTGCCCGATTTGATCAAAATCATTGATTTCGCTTTGGAATGGTGCCACATTCCTGCAGGCGGCATTCTAGCGTCGCAAGGCGATTGGGCCAATGGGTTCCATATTGTTTTAAGCGGACGTTTCCGGGTGGTTCGGAATAATCTCCACAAGATGCAGGCGTCCAAAGAGTGTCTTGTGGACGAGTCCAACTTCAGCAAAAACAACGAACACGAAGATGAATATGAGGTTTTGGGCGAGTATGGCCATGGCCAGTCCATTGGAGAGGCCGAGGTGTTGACTGCATCCCGAAGAACCAACACGTTGATTGCTGTTCGGGACTCGGAAACCGCGCGAATCCCAAGAACTCTCTTTGAGATGCTCTCGCTCCAAAACCCTTCCATTATGGTCAAGGTTTCCCGGATCGTGGCCAACCGGGTGTTGGAAACCAATAACCGGGAAACAATCATGCATGCCGGAGTGGGGCCCCGGGTGCAACATGGCTCGGAAATCAACCGCAATTACAAGACCATCACCATTTTACCCTCGGTCAGCGGTCTTCCGGTCAAGGAGTTTGCCGAACAACTTCTCCAGGCACTCAAAGCCATTGGACGAGATGTCATTGCGTTGGACCGAACCTCCACACTTACCCATTTGGGAAGACACGCGTTTGACGAGCGGCTCTCCCACCTCAAGCTCTCCGGCTACTTTGCCTACCTCGAGGAAAAATACGAGACCATCTTGTACGTGTGTGACACTCCGCTCCGGTCCAGCTGGACGGCCACGTGCATTTCCCAGGGCGACTGCATCTTGCTCTTGGCCGATGCCGAGGACGACGAGTGTGCCACCAATATCGGCGACTACGAGCGGCTTTTGGTCAAGTTGAAAACCACCGCTCGCACGGACTTGTGTCTTCTCCATAGCGAGAAGTCGGTGATGCCTGGATCCACCAGCATCTGGCTCAAAAACCGCATGTGGATCCAGGACCACCACCATATCCAGATGGCCGTTTCTCGTGATACGCTTGTTAAGAGACACATCAAGAAACGGAAAAACATTCTCTTTGACTTGGCGTTGAAGCTCAGCAGCAAGGCGAACCCCAACATCAAACTTAAGCTTGAAAACGTCACGTCCCGAGCCATGGCTTCCCTCATCAAGCTCAACGAACGGGTCAACAAGAGGCAGGAACTCTTGCCGGCCGCACATAAAAACGATTTCATGCGGCTTGCCCGGATCTTGTCCAATGAAGCGGTGGGGTTGGTCTTGGGCGGCGGAGGGTCCCGAGGCATCTCGCACGTGGGCGTGGTCACGGCCCTTGAAAAGCACGGCATCCCCGTGGATATCATCGGTGGCACGCTGATTGGCTCCTTTGTGGGCGGCCTCTATGCCAAGGAAAACAACATTGTGTCCATTTACGGTATGAGCAAGAAGTTTTCCAGCCGAGTGGGGTCCATTTGGCGCAATATCTTTGACTTGACGTATCCCGTGACGTCCTACATCACCGGGTACGAGTTCAACCGGGGGATCTGGAAGGTGTTTGGGTACTCGGAGATCGAGGACTTCTGGATCAAGTACTTCTGCAACTCCACCAACATCACCAACTCCAACATGGAGATCCACGAGAGTGGCTATGCGTGGCGGTTTATCCGGGCGTCCATGTCGTTGGCAGGCCTTCTTCCCCCCATTGCCTATAATGGAAGCATGCTTTTGGACGGAGGGTACTTGGACAACCTTCCTGTTTCGGAGATGAAGAGCAGGGGAGCCAAGTACATTTTTGCCGTGGACGTGGGGTCCGTGGACGACAAAACACCCATGACGTATGGCGACACGCTCAGTGGGTTCTGGGTGCTTTTCAACCGCATCAATCCGTTTTCCAAGCACCCCAATGTGCCCAACATGATGGATATCCAGCTCCGCTTGGCGTACGTGGCCAGTGTATCGGCTTTGGAGCTCGCCAAAAAGACGCCCGGGGTGATTTATCTCCGCCCGCCCATCGATGACTATGCCACGCTTGATTTCTTGAAGTTCGACGAAATCTATAATGTGGGCTTGGCCTATGCGGACCTGGTGTTGACCAGGTGGCAGGAGAGGGGGGAGTTTCCCAAGATTGCCGGCATGTCCAAAATCGGCCATAAAGATAGCCAGCGAAAGAGTATCTACCGCAGAAACTCTATATGATCCACTCGTTGTTCAGCCAATGGCAACTGGTAGATTGTCTACGATGACTCTACGGTATACTACTGAGAATCTGTTTCTCAGAAGATATCGACTATAAGTCACGGACTTTCTTGAAGAGAATTTCGAGAAAAAGAGTGCATTTCAAGAAAAAGAGAGTGCATACTGGTGACTTAACATCAATTCCTATGTTTTGAAACCAAGACTCACCTCTGAAGATCTGACTAGGGAAGATCTGACTAGGGGAAGATTTCCGGAACGGAGTCCATGACATAAATCAAACGTCTATCTTAGACCGTTTGTCCTGTAAATAGCTTTACAGAAAACAACATCGAGGTGGCTATATACACTCTCCACAGCATGAGCAATTCTTCCGAACCGAATGGATTATAAGCCATTTTAGGCAATAGTCGAACAATAAATCCAAGGATGTAGCGGATTGCCCCGCACTTGGTGGCCCCAGAAAAGTGGCCCATTTCACCGGCACCTTCCACTACATGCACACCTTCACAGAGCCTCCACGTCCATGTGTCTTCTTTCGGGGAAGCTCAAGGCCCAGGACATCAAGATGGGGTTTTCCCGAAAAAAATTCCGAGAAAATTCCGATGAGATTTTTCATGAGATCTTAAGGTGGACATGTACTTTCACCGCTCCTTCGGCTGGTGACTTTCATCTACAACATCTTTAAATCATTATGTTAATACATATAAAATACTTATCCTATAAATGACTCCATGGTTCCGCGCTATATACAGGGCTCTATACCATTTTATTCTTTTGAAAGTGAAGAGTCGAATAATTGATAAGACGACATGCAGTTTGGTGGTTGTTGGAATGGACGCGACTTGGGCTTATGTGCCGTACTGCGGAGTTAAATGCAGTATTTGGTGTATTATATGCAGTATTCGGTGTATTACATGCAGGAGGTTGCAGAGCATACCCCAAACTGTAATTACCTTAAAAGCAGACAGAGAAATGCGGCTCAGAGCAGAGTAATCTAGCAAAAAATCTCCCAGGGACGAGTCGAACGTCCGATCTCAAGATACCTATGCCATTACAGTCTTGCGCCTTAACCAACTAGGCCACCGGGAGGCTATTAAGGGAAGAGTCATTTTTGTACGACGTAGGCAGTCTGCATTTTAAGAGCATTCCAGATCTTGTTATTGATTTAACAAACCTTAGTCATAATGTTTCGAACCTGTAGATTATTCCACCGCACTACAAACCAAACAGAGCTCTACTTACGTCCTACGCTAAAAACCGAGAATAAAAAACGAACAAGAAAGATAGAGAGGTTTCAAATAGAGAAATTTCCAATAGAGAAATTTCCAATAGTGAGGTTTCAATCAGAGAGTCAAGAACACAAAGAGTGGAAAGACCAAAAGGTACGTTTCCCAAAGACAGGGATGGCCTGAACCTAAATCCAGGTGCGGCCCGAGAAGTGTGTCTTCAAGTATGGGACATGTACTCCAATACTCTTGGGATGTCTCTTATTTTCACGAATTCCTGAAGGAACTGCGGGGAGTGTATGATCTGGCTCTGTTGAGAGTGTTCAAGGAATGGAGCGAGGAGACGGAATCACGCTTGGTCAATTTGGGAAACTCGGGCAAGTCCTCGAACCCAGTGGGCGTTGACACGGCACTAGAGGCTCCGGACCGACTTCCCAACCGGAACTTCCGAACTTGGGTAATTCAAATCACGTGATAATTTCTGAAAAGCCAGAAACGAATTAAGGGAATTCGGATCAGTGTGTAGAAAGGCCCCTTGCCATACCAGCCAGGTGAGCACGTGAGCACGTGACCAGGTGACCAGGTGACCAGGTAAGCACGTCACCAGGTGAAGTCAAATACACTGGGGTTTAAAAATGTGTGGCCACGTGACCTTATAGATGTGATGTAATTTTTAAAACGGGCTCTTTTAAAACGGCTTCTTTTAAAAGGGTAAAGTACGGCTGCCTGTATACAACCACCAGTCCAAAAATAACTCCGTCTCCAAGCCATGACGATTTGCACTTCCCACTATAGTCGTCTTGAGCTTCGCACACCTTAGTACCGCACCTCGTTTCTACTTAATTCCTTAAATGGTGCATATCCTCCACCAGCAACTTGATAAAAACCAGTTTCAAAATTTTTATCCATTAAAAGCAGCCTTACGCCTGCAGGGAATACAGGTAATGATAATAATAATAATCTGCAGCAGCAAAGAATATTGCTCACGTGAAAAAAATAAAGGTGCATTTACGATAAGTAGACCATTTCCCTTATTTTTTTTCCAAAAAAACGGGGCTGAGTGAATCCCCGTAAAACCAATTGCCAGGTTCGCCTTCTTATATATATATATTCATTCCTGTACCTTCCTTTCTTGAGCCACTATTTCTACTACTACCAATACCTAGTCAGTACTACATACAGATCAGTACTACATACAGATCAGCACTACTTACAGATCAGTACTACTACTGAATACCAGGTCAGTTATTTCGGGTCTGGTTCGTAAACATGTTGATTGAGCTGCACTTTATAGTGAATGTTCTATACAGTCTTGTATGCTCTACTCCATGACTATAAACACGGTAGTATGCAGTTAACCAGTGGGAAGAGGAGGTACACGATAATATATAAAACCTAAGCAATACCATCAAAAAAAAAAAGAACTAAAAGAACTAAATTCATAAACAAGCAGCGTGTGCAAAGAGTCAAGAACTTCACTATGTCCACTTTTTTAGAGCCAAAAAGTGCACCGTGGCTTGGGGCTTGGAGACTCGTGTTCCTTTCTTGGACAAGGAGTTCCTGGAGGTGTGCATGAACATCAACCCTATATATATATATAAGTGTATTCGTAACTATAGGCTAACTACGAATTCTGGCGGAGAAAACCGTTGGGCGGTGGAAAAACTCCGTGTGCCCAAGATTAGTAGTGGAAGTTTGGGATGTTGGAGACCCCCCTAGAAAAGACTTTTTTGGGGTTAGAATCGTTGACACACTAGAATCATCGACGACGGTTTCCAGTAAATGTTTTTGCGCTTGATAGCACAATTATCCACAGGATCCAAGTATGGCCATCCCGAAGGCCAATGGAATAAAGCTTTTGATCAACCACAGTTAGAACTCAGACTATTGACTGGTTGGATTAAACTGCATGTCAATCATTCAAACATTCAAACATTCAAACATTCAAACATTCAAACATTCAAACATTCAAACATGTTCAATCGGTTTTGTTAAGTCTGGAGTCAATGGTGGGAGGCCCAATGATCAATCTTTGTCTGGGTCCTCGATCCTCCTTTTCGTCGGTTTTCGGTGTCAAAAGGGTTTTGACTAGGAAATAGAGATCGGGCTTTTTAAGCTCGGCCGTAGGGTCATTAGATGATACTATAGAGGGTAGTTTAGATAATAGGATATCTGAAATGGTAATATGTGGGCCTAAAATGTATGGTTATTCTTACATAGATGATAAAAATAAAGTTGAAGAAAAAGTTTATTGTAAAGGTGTGCCAAATTCTATGGTTTCAATGGATCATTTAAAATTAATAATAAATGAAAATAAAAATATTCAGTACATATATACAATGCTTAAAAAGGGGGTGATAAATATAAAAGAAAGAGAAATAGAAAAAGTTGTTAAAGAAACATAAGTAAAAGATTATGGAATGAGGCCAATTATGAAAATATTAATGTGAGTCTCAAAATTATATAAAAATGGAGAAGGGGAAAGATATACCGTGCGGGCTGTGTCGGGGCAGTTTGGCTCAATTTATCAAAAATTGTTTCTCAGAATCGGTACAAAACACCATTACAATCGACTAGTTATTGCGTGGAAAAATGGGGAATCCTATTCTACTATGCTTTTTTCAACGGCGTAATCAATTGAGCGGGGTTCGGTGGGCTTGGTTTCTTCCCAAATGACTTGCGAGATGGTGCATTCCTTTTGATCTAGTTATTCAAGATAGCTGCATCTGATAATGTAGGTAATTTTAATGACATGTTCTAAATATTTGGGTTGGTGTGTTCGTGTGTGAATTAGTGTGAGAATTAGTGATTAAGTATATCCGTAACTCAAACAATTACTGTTTTTTCAGTTCCTCTATGGTTCTATTATATTTTTAGAGTTACGTTTAACGATCAGTTCTAGAACTAGATCCCAATCATCAGCCAACGTTTGTCTATACGTGTTTAACTATTTGCTAATACAATTGTCAACAATGTATATATGGCAAAACTAAGTAACAACAATATAAGTTACTTTATTGGGCATTTTCACAAATGTAGAGCTTTAAGTGGGCCATTTTCCTTCTTCAGTGATACCGTGTGAACAATAACAAAGACCTTCTGTTTTTTTTTCCATGGAAATTGACTCACTGAAAAAACTGATCTTGTCAAGACGAGTTCTGGAGTTGTTGGCCTTTCACCAAACTGCCTTTCTTATAAACCGGCTCGCCGTTAATGTAAATGTCACATTGGCCATTATTATAATACTGCAAGTACTGGTCAAGGTCTTCACGTGCATGGTCGCCCAAATAGTTAACGTGACAAGATTTATGGAGCCAAGGCTGGATTTGTTTTTCGGTTTCCGGGGTGGATTCTGCGGGGTCCCGAGAAAGCTTGACGGGCGTGACAATGGATTTGGACTCTTTATCATAAGTCAAGAGATAGATGTCCACCGGGAAACAATTGGTAAAAGACTTGGCCAGTTTTGCGCTCATGATGGCACGTGCAGGCCCATCGAACAAGTCACACGAGTAAAGTTGTTCGGTGATAAGTTTCCAATTGTCATCAAATGTCAAGTCTCCGAACAATTCGCCCGGCCGGAACCCCAAATTGCCGTGGATAAACCGGGCATAATATCTGCCGTAGGTTCTGTCGCAAAACGCCCAATTGTCTTTGTACTCAAATTCCACCGGGGGGCCGTAGATGCCTCCATACGCAAACACGGTCGAATGGCCAAAGTTTTCCCGTAAATATCCGCCCGAAAGTGGCTGCATAGTATCGTTGAAACTAGCATAGAAGATCCATGGGAGTTTGGCGCAAACCGTGGCCGCGAGTTTCGAAACCAAAAGGACTTGGCTTATTGTCATCATGACTGACGATCTCATAAAGCCAAACCGGTCATTTATATAGAAATGAACGCTTGGAGCATGATCAAACAATAGGCCCATTTTTTTGGTCACGCATCAGTCATCTCCTTTTTTTTATAAGCAACTTTAGCCTTGGCGCTCTCCTCACGTTAACACATCCACAGTCTGCATGACAAGCATTGGCTGCTGCTGCTTGTTGCATGAAGCAGTCATCACCATGGAAACGTATGCACACTGGTCACCATTTGAATCCAGCCAGTTCGTTGAAGAAAAGGAGGGAAACCAAAGAGTGAATTGTCCATGACAGTATTCCAACAGATAACTTTAATTCAGTCTATGGATCACGTTTTCAAACCAGGTAATCTTGTGATACTTTGAAAACGGACCTAAACACTGTAGACCATAGCCAATGAGTTTGGGCCAATTGAATCTTTCCATAGAAGGAACTGAGCGTGCAATAGAGTGAAGGGATCTCGACCTTTCTGCTTAAACGAGCAATCGCATCTTCTAATTGTTGCACTTGAAGAGCATCATCTGTCTTTTTTTTTTTTGGCAAAATTCAAAGGCTCTTCTTCACGATCAAGTGCCTCTGGCTTCGTAACTTCTCAAAGCTTAACTTTTGGTGAAACTGCTTCAAGGTCACTTTCATTTCAATGTTTCTCCACTGGCTCTGCCGACTCACTCACCGGGATGACTTTCCGTTGGCAACGACTGGAGGGCCAGAAGGATCCGTTTCCTTAATAGATGAAGTATCTTTGAATTCCTGGGCATCTGGCGTACCAAAATCCTCTTTGATGGATTTGGAGTCATCAGCTTCCTCCGCTGGTGCAGTTGTGTTGTCACTGGTGAAGCGATCTCTTAAACTTTGAATATGCTCTTGCTGCAAGCAGGAACACTCTCAGCTGTTTCTTGAGAAGCCCTTAAAGCACTTTCGCTAGTCTCTTGCATGTTGGACTGTTCACTGCTTGGAGACAGCGCATTGACCTTTAGGAAAACTGCCTCTTTGTTGGTTGAGTCGATGGTGAGGGTCTTTCGAGCAGCTTCAGTTTGTCTAAACTGCTAAGCTTGGCTGGCCTTGGCGGGGTTTCAGGAGATGCTTCTATAATCTTTTCGGTCGATGCACTGTGGAGACGATTGGGGATCTTTGCTGGATCTTTGCTGAGGATCTTTGCTGGTCAGCGTAATTAGTGGAAGCAGTAGATGTCATACCCACAGTAATACCTCTTTCAGTATAGGTTCAGGTCCCAGGAAGCCAGCGAAATTTAGCTTGGAAAACGGGAAGAAAATGTAAAGGCTGGAGAAGACCATGGGAGTAGAATGGTGGCTGGTCTGTGCCTGGCCCTAGTGTCATTTCAACGTACAGGATCAAAGTACAGGAGATTGACAGGAGATTGATAGGGGCTAGTCTTGGAACTGGACGTTATACCTTCCCCAAACCATAAAAAATCCAATAAAAAAAAAAAACAGAGTCTCCGGAATTCCAGCATCACCATAGAAACGGTTGCACACTGGTAACCATTTGGGTTGGACGACTATACTTTTATGCACCGAATAGTGATAACTTCACATCCAATAGCTTTTCAAGTCAATAGTTTTTTCAAAAACAAACCTCAAAACACTAGCACTCTGTTGGTACTGGTTGAAGAGTCACTCCACGCTTCCAATCTTTCGTAGTAATCCCAATATCTTCAATATTGCTTTCAGGAATGGCTCTTTCATTATGGGATAGAGCTCAAGCGTTGCCTGCCTTTTTTTGGTAAGCAAAATGCCCTTTTTTGGTACCCCAAATGCCTCTTTCTTCCGATCAAAATCGCCAAGACTTTGTATTCGTCCCCGACTATGGTTTCCGGCCGGCCTCGATATCCTCGGTTGATCTTAGCGTGCGGTAGAAGTTCTCCACGGTTTGGTGGCTCCGCACCCGCTGTTTCCGGAAATTAATCACCTGGAGTCCTTCCCTGGACGAAGCACGCGAAAGTGCCACGTACGCCTGGCCATTTTCAAAGATCCGCAGGAGATCCACCTTCACCAAAGAAAGTGTTTGGCCCTGTGACTTGTGGATGGAAAGTGCCCACGCTAACATGAGCGGAAACTGCACCCGGAAAACGTGCACTTCGCCGGTGACTTCGTCGGTGATTTCCCATCTTTCGGGCTCCACCAAGACGTCTCGAGTGGTGACTCCATCTAGACACTTGAAACGCACCAAGGGGTGTTTCTGGCCCTGCGACGAAGTCTCCAACTTGTCGAGGAAATCGAGTTTGCGCTTCTTGTTGTTTTCAAACGCTTGACTGGACTCTCCCATTTCATAGAGACACTCGGAGCTCTCGTCTGCACTCACGTTTTGAGTGTCAACCTGAGAGTCAAACTCCTGGCTCCGGGTCTTGTCCATGAAACTGAACACATTATCAAGAGACTCCTGCAGCTGCTGGAGCAAGGAGCCGTGGTCCTTTTCGTTGATATCGGCGCTGGTGATGTTTTTGCCCAATTTTTTGCTCAAAATCCCGGCCACTTTCTCCTTGCTGATGCGCTTGACCATCTCCTCAAACGTAAGCGACGGATGCAGTTCAATCAACTTGCGCCCATGGTAAACGTCTCGGTCGTAGAACCCAATCACCCGGCCCACCGACCCGTTGACCAACGTATCGTCGAAATTCTTGATACACATGACCTGGGCGTTTTCCTTGAGGAACAACCGCGGCGGCGCCAAGAAGTTGCGCAAAAGCTTTTCCCGGGTGTAGTCGGGAAGTGTGCCGCCGTCTTTGGCCGTGTACATCATGGACGAGCCCTTGAGCTCGGCCAACTTGGAATTGTTGGCCTTGTCCACCTCAAACCGCGTGGCGTATAATTCCGTGGGCACAATTCCGTCGGAGGTGTCCAACGGCCGGGAAAGCCGGGTGAACTCTTGCTCGGACTCGTCCGTGACCACGCCGTGCCGCATATCGTTGAGCATATCAATGAACTGGTCATCGCCCTTTTGCCGGAAAACCTCCCGGAGAATGATGCTCTCGGAGATGGTCTGCCCCCAAGCCACACTTTCAAAGGCAAAAAGCGCAGTGTCCTTGGTTTCGGTGCCGTCTTTGCTGATATCCTTCTTGCTCACGGGCGGAAGCTGGTAGAAATCGCCACAGAGCACAATCTGGATGCCTCCAAACGGTACATCACTTTTCCGGCGGATGGAGCGGGCCACGTAGTCGAGTTTATCGAAAAGCCGGCCGTCGATCATACTGATTTCATCCACAATCAAGACTTTGGTGGACTTCCACCTCGCCACGGCCTTCCGATTTCGGCGCACCATTTTGAGCGTAGCACTCTGATCTCCATCACTAATTCCAATTCCGGCAAAACTGTGTAAGGTCATGCCCCCGATATGCACCCCGGCAAGGCCCGTGGATGCAGTCACGGCCACGTCGCCCGGAGAGTATTTCCGCTTTAGGGCCTTGATCATTTCCCGGAGAAGAACCGATTTTCCTGTACCTGCCGACCCGGTGAAGAAGAGCGATTTTCCCTGGAGCGCCATGTCGATCACGTGCTGCTGCTCTTGGGAAAGAATCATGGGACGGACTCTTTTTTGTTCCAGGTCGGCCTCTTCATATTCCAATCCATGGTTTCCTCGGCCATAATCTTTTTCTTCCGCATTGGGAAGTCTATTATTTCCGAGGGCTTCTGCTTGCGTAGCTAATTGGATGGTCGGATAAGCAAACCGGGGTTTTTTCGCCGGCCGTTCCTTGGCCACGGTATTGAACCCCCGGATCTGTTCTTGGGAAAAGTACGACCGGATCTGGGGCGATGTCGACGAGTCGGCAAATCCGGGGTAATTGAACCGGGGTTTTTTGAAGGGGGAACTGGTCCCATGCAGTCCGCTATGGAAACTTCTTTCGGGGCTTCGTTTTAAAAGGCCTGGCCCAACGGGGGACTGCATATTCTCCAGCCCTGCCATGGGCCTTGAAAATCGGCCATTGACGGGAGATTTTTCAGAAACTCCCAAATCCGGGGATCTCAAAACATCCAGGGACTTGGATAAATCCGGAGATTTAAAGAAATCACGTGACTCCCGGATTGCTCCCGAACTCCTTTCTGACATATGGCTAAACTCTGCTCTTAAACTTTCTGGCGACATTCTTTGGGTTTTCACTCTATCAGTTTGTGGGACCCTTTGAAACGGCTCTGTTGCAGTGAAATCGGGTTCTTTTTTGATTCTGGATGCGTCTGGAACACTTTGTAGACCCAAATTTGAGTTTTGCACCAGGAGATTTTCTAATTTCGGCATTTTTGCCAACTTCACAGGCTGCAAATTCACCGACTGCCACTTTGTATTTGAGCTTGAAGTTGTTTGTGGCTGCAAATTTGGATGTAAATGTGGGGAGGTCTGCGGACTGCACATAGCCCTCGGCCCCACCTCAAGACACGTATCCACTGCACCTGCACCAAAACCTTGTAATTTTCCTTGGTTATCCGTCCGCCTTGATCCATTTCCTGTACCTTGTGTGTATTCCGTCCTTGTAATTGGACGGTGGGGTTCTGTGGTTTGTTGTGTGTTGCTTTCAGTAATCGGCGCGCCTGCATATAACCCCGCCTTTCCTGGACACCTTAAAGAAGCAGATTTCACGCCCTTCTCAACCGCTCTTTTTCCAGCCACTTCTTTTTCCCCGCCTTCTAATTGGACGCCTTCTAATTTGACGCCTTCTAATTGGACCCCTCCAGCCTTTTCCGCCGTTTGCACCCGTGCATCCCGGCCGGGACTCCCAAAAGGCCCTAGCAAATTCTCCGTCTTCACCTTGTGACCACCAAAAATGGCCGCCAGGGGTTTTCGACGGGGGGAACTTTGGGCTAGGGGGGAACTTGGCACCACGGCGGGAGCCTGCATGGACGGCGGGAGG
Source organism: Metschnikowia hawaiiensis (assembly GCA_002370325.1). Lineage (NCBI taxonomy): Eukaryota > Fungi > Ascomycota > Pichiomycetes > Serinales > Metschnikowiaceae > Metschnikowia > Metschnikowia hawaiiensis. The sequence continues at coordinate 21,903 of NLAM01001468.1, read as the reverse complement.
CCGACCAAATCGAGGGGGTCGAACGGGTCTTCGGAATCCGAATACTTGTCCTTGGCTGACTCCTGCAGAGAGTCCGAAAAGGACGCCAAGTCGATGTACTGGAGGGTTTGGAGCTTGTCGGGGGCGGGCACGAGCAGATGTGGTTGGCGTGCCGGGGATCCTGACATGGCTCGGAGTGCACACACGAAGCTGACGTGGGGGGGACGAAGGGTGCACTTGCCTCGAAGAATCATGGGCTCTCCGTACTGGGGGCTGCTGGCATGCGCTTGGATGTGGCCCACGCGCATCGCGCGCGTAACACCAGTACACCACCGGGGATGGCTACATCCGTACACCCGACATTTAAAGAAAAACCTTAACACCAGGGACCCACAACATCAGTACACCCGACATGGTATTTCAACCCTAACCCCCAAAAATCAATGTCCTGCGTATCCTAAACCCCAATTAACAAGTGTATTAATGTATAAATGCGTGAGGGAGGCCACTGAGGCCCATGTCGCACAATGTCGCTAAATGTCGCACAATGTCGCACCACAATGTCGCAGGCCCCGGACACACCTCAATAAGCCCAAATCACATTCCGAAAACCTTCCCAAGTGTAATTCTTACTCTCTCCAACATAGTTTCTGTTTATATTTTTTTGACTGGGTGTGGGTTCGAACCCGCAACCTTTGTTTGTGGGCCTGCACATAACACGCGCCCCGTAGCCACGCACCTCTTGTCTACTACAAACTGCTCTCCACTAACACCAACATTTAACCCACCACAATGACCGACGCCAAGGTGTTTGCCTCGGCCGTCTATGCAGTCGTGCACCACCCACAGGATTTCGCCGACATTTTTACCCCCTTGGCCCGCGTCGCCCACCCTTTAAACCCTTACACCACGCCCCAGAACATACTCCTGGCCCTAGTGGTCCACACAAACCCCGTGTCGACGCCTATCCCTGCCATTCTACTGTTGGCCGCTGAAATCTGCGAGGAATTTGAAACCCAGGGTTTTGGAGCCCTTTCCCCCCCTTCGGGGTCTTATGTGCCGGACACCGCCAAACTTGAAGCTTTTCTTTCGGAATTGGTCTCAGATTATTCGCTAGCCAATGACGATTCTCCCCTGGCTATTTTCATCTCGTCAGACCCAGCGGCCGTGGAGATATCCAACGCTTTTGTTGAGGATCTCCGGTCACGTGCGCACCGCTTAGGGTTCAATGTTTCCATTCCGCCAAATCCAAGCCTGGACCCGGGGTTTTCGGACCTGCTCTTGGTTCTGTTTGTTAAGGCCAAGTGTCTCCATACGCTGCAGTTTTTCCCCGAAATTTCGGCCTTTTTTGATGGCTTCACGGCCCTTGATCACGTGTCCTCATACATTTCGTGGCTCCACGGGGTCATTTATCCCTACAATTTCTATTCGTTAAACTACAAGGTTCCCAACGATATATGCACACCAGCAGGGGACTTTTTGCAGCTTCAAAGTCACCGTGACCAATTTCAGTATTTGGTGGAGCCACTAGTGCAGGGCTCAAAACCGATGGACATTTCTGCGGCGCGGTACTTGGCCGGAACTGTTCTCCCATTGGCCATTTACTACGAGGGCGATTTGCTGGAACTCTCGAAATGGGCCATTCTGAAATATACGCTGGGGCTGCTAGCCGATTTCCGGTTCTGGCACGACCTCCTCCTGGTGCTCATGCAGTACATGGCGTATGACGGCTCCAGCGTGCCCATGGAGTCGTGTGCCGTCCTCATCAGACAATACTGTGGCTTGTGTCTTTTTTTCGGGCTTGGCACTTCCAAGTTGGGGCCACTCGAGTACACCCATGTGCAGGACCAGATTCTCTCCACACTCAATTACCTTTTGCAAAAACTCCAAATGCACCCGAAACCCAGCGGAATCTTGGTGGCCAATTCCAAAGACGTTTTTGTGCCGGAGACATTCTCCGAGTTTTTGGGCTCGGCACACCCCTTGGTTTCGACCCTTTTCCACTCAGATCTCCCCCAAATCCTCGCCGACCTCCACGAAGTCGTCACCACGTGCTGCACATTGTACCCGTTGAACGAACTCACCATCAAAAAGTATTTCCACTTGAAGTCGGAAAGCGCCGGGAATTGGGTGCAAAAAGAAACGCTTTCCATTCTCTCCAAGGTGGAAACGGCGCCGTACGAGCGGATGACGTCAGCGATTGAAGGGCTCAAAAACTCGTTTGTTTCCAATCCGTCTTCGGCAGAAGAAATCGACCAGGTTGTTTTTGAACGGCTTCTTCAGCTCGATTCGTATGATCAAGCACTCAAATTCCTCCAAACATCCTCGGTGTCCTGCACAGAAACGTTCCCTTTGGCCCGGTCCCGGTTCTGGGAACTCTTGGAAAGTGCCTCCAATTTGGATGACCGTATTGGGAAGTTGAAACTCGCCCAAAACTGTCTTGAAACCATGGCCCACTTGGCCCAAACAGAAGACCACCAGGACCACGTGATCCGCATCCGGCACTTGTTCAAGGCCCTCCACAACCTTAAAAACTTCAAGTTGGTATTGCACAAAAACCAGCCCATTACTCCAAAACACATTTTGGAAAAACTCACCATGATCAGCAGCGAAGATAAGTTCCCACCCATTTCGCTCATCGCCATCATCTTGGAGCAAAACCCAAAGTCGTACTTGGCGTATGAAAAGCTCTATAAGGTGGTCAACGACTTGGCCATTTATTTGGACCTCAACCTTGGCCAAATCAGCTTCCCAAAAGTCCAGAGTGCTTGTGTGGAGTCCGCCTTGATCGACAGCAACTTCCCCTTTGCATACAAGCATTCCCAGGAGTTGCTTGAGTATTATGTGGAGAGCGGCCGGACTTCCGAGCTCAGCGATCTCTGGCTCATGTTCTACCAGGTGGGAAAGTATATCCTGGCGGACTGGTTCAACGATTATAATGAAAAAGTGCAAAAGGACAAGATTGCAGTTTTATACCAGCAACGAGAGATCCTCTCCAAGGCAATCAAGCACAGTAATCCACACCGGGAATCCGTGGACAATAGCCGGTTATTGGTGGGGCAATTCCGGCACATCAACAGCGAGATCCAGAAATGGCACCATGACGCCAAGCAACACCGCAGCGAAAACCTCAATCGGGCAGTCAAAACCACGCAGATGCAGATCCACGAGAATCTCAGTGGCATTTTGAGCGAGGCCTCCAATTCAAAGCGGCAGGCGGGCGAGAAGTTGACCAATCTCTTGACCTCGGGGCTCGGCTGGGCCATTGGGGCCGATAGATCCTAGGGATTTGAACCGGAGTCAAGAAAGACGAAGAATTCATAGAATCAAAAGGTCAATGGCTCACGGAACATTCAGAAAAGCCTGGGCTTGGCGATGCTTTTGAAGAAGATAATCCTGAAAGAGTGGATTATATAGACTTCCTCTGTTCAGCCTCACCTCTTGTCTGTTTTCCAAGACAAAACCCATTGTCGGTGAATCCAAGTCATTCTGTGAATCTTAATGATCTGGCATGGGTTTGTCTGCATCGTCAACACCACTTGGTGACTGTAAGTATTCCTGTGGCTAGTAACTCATCATTTTCGGCTTTCACTCATCACTTATCGGTTTCACTCATGGCCAACTCGTGGAATTGATCTTCAGAAACGGTCGACAATCTTTTGTATATCCGTAGTCATGAGCCTTGTCACTTGGTATTGGTCGGCACGAGACATTTGATGAGTTCTAATTGGACGGGATTCAAGAGACTCATTTGGATATATGCACACGTGCAGACGGAGACTCCTGTGCTAGGCATGAGCAGACTGTAGACTGTATACAGGACTGGACAGAATCAGACACTAGACAGAATCAGACAGAATCAGACAGAACCAGACACTAGACAGACACTAGACAGACACTAGACAGACACTAGACAGACACTAGACAGAACCAGACACTAGACAGACACTAGACAGAACGATTGACCAGACAAATTGGACAAATTGGACAATGGAGAGTCACGGTAAAGACGGAAAGACAAGTGGACGGTAGGAGCTCAGTTGGTCATGTTGAGGTACGTCTAGAAGTATCCTCATGGGTCTCGTGCCACTCTTTGAGTAGTGCACCGAAAAAGCGCGGGTCTTGGATGTAAAACCAACGGCTGCAAAACGCTCAAATTATCATCGTTAGTTCCGAAATCACCCATTTCTCCAAAATTTTCAACGATTTGTTTTCCTTAATATTTTCCAAATCAGCGATGTTTTTCATTGTCAGTTTAGATAGCATTGGATAAACATTGTAACCAAGCTTAAGATTGCTTTGTTTTAAGAAAAGGACCGGTTTAAGCAATCAAAACGTCATCGCCACGTTCATTCAAAACATAATTTTTTGGTGGCCCCAAACTCAAGAACGCCTTCTTATTTGTGATATCGTAGCACACGGCTGCTGCGTGCAGGTCACGGATATAGATGGGAGTCAATGACCTGAACTGTTCCTGGCCTGCAGCGTACAACTCTGTGTGTAAACCACGACATCGTCACTTTTTCATTGGCCGTTTTGAAAACACGCAGAAAAAATAAAGTGTATGAAAACTTATGGATTCTGCTTTTTCGTGCGGGGGTGCCCCCCTTTATATATTCGACCCCGAGTGTTTCAGGTTTCGCAGCAGTGCCACAAAAGCAAACCTATAAAGCCGCGATCCCCACACCACAGTATTTTTATCTTTTTTTTATGGAATAATGGAATCACCAAAACTAAAATTACAGCAATAATGAACTCCACTGCACAGTGCTTGCTATAAAAGAAGACTGGCTGAATATATATATTGCTGAATACTTGGAGATTTACAACACTTTGTTGGAAAAACGAAACATTTGTTTTTGCAGCCAGGCCATGTCTTCAAACCATCGTCACTAATGATGAGCTGCTTCCACTTTTTGGTGGTCCCATTTTAACGTATGGGCATTGGCTCCGAACTGTGCTGTACGTTGTTGTGAAACCTCGTGTTCTACTTTTTTTGGCAAAGTGGTTCGCCATCCAATACAACTCGCAGAACCCGTCTCACTGTGAAACCGGGTGTTGTCGCTCTACATTTGGGCTTGAAAGTCTCCGTGACGCTTTGTGCTGGTAATCAAGCTCTTAACCAACGGTCCCGGGTCTTGAAGAAGTGCTGAAGAAGTTCAACGTTTTAAAAAAGTGTTTTGGAAAGCGGTCTTGAAGAAGCTGAGTTGATGAAGGTAATGGTGATCAGCGCTTCTAGAACTACCTATGACCCATCTTGACTCTAGATATGGCCTGGCTTCTGGACTGGCTTCTGGACTGGCATTTCTAGAACGGTGTTGCTAAATCCCCGAGATTTAAGAATTCGAACTTTTCTTGAAATACAGAGCATAATGAGATCATGTCAGTTGTGGATCCGGCTGGGAACAAGACTAACTATAGGAGCAACAAAGCGTGCACTCCGAGCCCATGAACATTTCAATCAAGGACCTTCTTTCGCTTTTTCTAAACTGGTGGCCTCCAAGAGTATACTACCTGGGACTGTGGTACACTATTACACTGGGCCGTGATTTATACGGCAAACAAGGAAGATCTGGTTTCCTGGTGGGACAAATATACCATGGCATTCTTGGTGGATTTCTTCTTGGCTAGGATTTTCTAGTGGGTTTCAAACCGGTACAATGTGTTCGTGGTCAATATGACAAAGCTGTTACTACTACGTGACAGCAAATGTATTGGACGTGTTCTTCAAGCGTTGTTTCGTGGGTTTAGGGTCCGCTAGCTTACTAAAGCTTGAGGAACAATTGGATGGCTGTTGCTTCACTCCCAAACCGTCATATCATCTGAAACGTTTTGGAAATATAAAATTCTTTTTCTGGATAAGACTTTTATACACATTGTCAAGTGTGACAGGAAACTCCTAGTGGATTGGTCGTGGCCTACCCATAAGAACAGTGAAGCAATTCCTCCACCAATACTCATGAATGACCAGAATACCAAGCTAACGAAACATTCAAATCAAATGACGTATTCAAAAAAAATCTTCAAAAAAAAATCTCCAAAACGTTATGAAGATTGATCTAATGTGGCTACAAGTGGAATGAACCCATACCGGATGCTGTGGTGTACGGGTGCATGCGTCTCGCAGCGTCTCGCAGCATCTCTCCGATACTCCACATTTTTCCACACTCCCAATCTCCACCATTCCCATTTTGTGCATTTCGCTACTCCACATTTCCATTCATTAATTCATACTCCATGGCCATGAGCGAGCAGAAACTCACGGATTTGGCCATTTCCAATTTCCTCAAGACAAACGATGCGTGTGCACGGCAATACCAGATCCACCGGCGGAACGCGTTGGAAATCAGCCAGTTGGTGCAGGCGGAAATGGCCAATGGGGGCCAAGTGCTGGCGGCCACCAAGGCCCGGCTCCAGCAGGTGCAGTACGACAACATGAAGATGAATGTCCAGTACAAAGCGCACGTGCAGAAGTTACAACGGAACATGGGTGTTTTCGAGCAATCGGACCAGGGCGCCGATTTGGACGGGCGGATCCGGGACATTTCCCGGAAAAACGAGGCGGTTTCCAGGGCGGTGCAACGCATGGACTCGAAGCACCGGCCCGTGGTGGAGAAATTGAGCCGATTGGTCAAGAGTTTCCAGAGCCGCGTGACTATAAAGGACAGCAAGAGCAGCCGGGCCAGGCTGGTGGCTGAAAGGGGCAACAAGCCTGCAGAAAGTGCATTGCTAACGTACGATGCTTCGGTGTTTTCCCGAGCCGATCTCGAGGCATTGTTTGCTCCGGTGACAAAGCGTCTAGCGAATCTCAAGACCGTGGATGAGATCAGCAATCAGCCTGCAGGAGACGGACCAAATCAAGAAAGTCCGAATCAAGAAAATAGTGAAAACGGTTCAAATCAAGAAAACAGCGAAAACAGTTTGAATCAAGAAAACAGTGAAAACAGTTTGAATCAGGAAAACAGTGAAAAAAGTCTGATTGACGATGGAGAAACGAGTGCCGAAAACAATATTGATGTGGCCAAACATCTTGCGGAACATCTCCAGAATAGCAGAGCCTACACGCGGCTCGAGGACGGCCTGTACAGCTACGACATTTCCAAGTCGTCGTCGGTGGACATTGGAACAGTCTCGATGAGTATACAGGACTACGCCCTGGCCATCGATGGGTTGGTGTGCGATATCCAGGACTTGGTGGTGCGGGGCACCGAGGCCAAGGAACGGTGGGTGCTCAATGCCCGGAAAATCGACATGATGCAATCGCTTTTGGACGACTCCGTGGTTGAAGACGGGAAGACTTCATGATGAAGACGGGAAGACTTCATGATGAAGACGGGAAGACTTCATGATGAAGGCTGGACGGGACGTGTATACAGGTTTGACGGGACGATTGACTCGGTATTTCGGGAGATGGGCGTGTTATGTGCCGGAAACTGTTATGAAGCCTCTCGAACATCATGGTGGGACTACGTGCAGTCTACACCTAAAGAATGTGTAAATACATTTACAGAAGATTTGTTGCTCTTTAACAACTGAAGAGAAACACCACAACGGCGCACTTTAAATAGATAATAATTGCTCATTGGCATTCTATCTAAATTTCCTATTATAAATTACATTATATTAGTTTTGTAAATTCCTGAATTATAGTTATATTAAAGACTTACGATTTATTTCAAGTATTATTTTATATCGGTTAATTAATTAATTCTCTATCTTAATGGTTAAATTTAATACTTGAACTATTATACATTTGACTTATTGTGTTATTCCATATTTAGGCTTTATTTTTACTCTTTTATACAAATCTTTATCAAAATTAAAATTTTACGTGAGACTTAGATCTACTGCTTTTTCCTGGCTGTTTCTCTCATACAGCGCTTTTATACTTTTATATTAACACATCTCGGAGAATCACTCCTCTCAAATTTCTTCTGGACTCCCAAGACATTACACTAGCATTGACAATTGACAATTGACAATCAGAGAATCTGATAATATGGCAATCGACAATTGACAATAGACAATTGACAATAGACAATTGACAATCTGATAATATGATAATAGACAATTGATACTTGACAATTTGACAATCTTAGAATATGATAATGGACAATCTTAGAATATGATAATATGACAATTGACAATCTTAGAATATGACACTTGACAATGGACAATTGACGATGGACAATGGACAATTGACAATTTGATAACTGGAGGCCGGAACTCCTGTATATAACCAATAAGCAATGACCGTGACTGAAACTGACCGATTGTCCGTAGAATGCAATGGTTTCTTGTCCAGTCCTTGACCTCCGAAACGGCCACGGACAAGACCAGGACAGGACAGGACAAGAAACCAGATTCTCATTGTCTATCCCCCGGAACTTGCCCCGGAACTTTACCTGACATTTCCTTGGATGAGTACCCTGTCTCGTCTTCTGTCCAGTCCTGTACTGTCCAGTCCTGTCCTGTACTGTCCTGTACTGTCCTCTGTCTCGTCTTCTGTTCTGCCAAGTACTGTCCTGACTTCTGTCCTGTCCAGTCTTGTCCAGACTTGTCCAGACTTGTCCAGACTTGTCCAGACTTGTCCTGTCTTGTCCTGTTCTGTCCTGTCCAGACTTTCCAGTCCTACTTTTCCAGTCCTGTCTTGTCTTGTCTTGTCTCGTTTTCTGTCCAGACTTGTCCAGACTTGTCCAAACTTGTCCAAACTTGTCCAGACTTGTCCAGACTTGTCCTGTTCTGTCAAGTACTGTCCTGACTTCTGTCAAGTACTGTCTTGTCAGATTTGTCCAGACTTGTCCAGTCCTGTCCAGACTTTCCAGTCCTGTCTTGTCTTGTCCTGTCCTGTCTTGTCCTGTCTCCTCTTCTGTTCTGTCCAGTCTCATATTCTTCTGTCTCTTCTGTCCAGTCTTTTGTCTCGTCTTCTATCCTGTCTCGTCTTCAGCCTTATCTTGCCATCTGTCTTCTGTCCAGTCTTGTCCTCCTCTGTCTTCTGTCCAGTCTTGTCCTCCTCTCTCTCCTGTCTTCTGTCCAGTCTTGTCCTCCTCTCTCTCCTGTCTTCTGTCCAGTCTTTTCCTCCTCTCTCTTCTGTCCTGTCTTCTGTCCTGTCTTCTGTCTTCTGTCTTCCGTCTCCTGTCTCCTGTCTTCTGTCCTGTATCCTACCTCCTCTGTCCTGTCTTCTGTCTTCTCTCCTGCCTCCGTCTACTCCACGGGACTGATCAAAATCACGGAATCGCCACGCACAAACACCATTTCCGTCTTCTTGACGACCACGTCGCCTTCCTTTTCGCCGTAAATGTATTCCTGAGCATCGCTCAACACCATGTTGCAGTGCGAGTCGTAGCCCTGCAATTTGCCCTTCAACTCACGTGCCCCGCGCAACTTGACAAGCACGAGCTCGTCGAGCTGGTAACGAATAAGATCAAGCGGCTCCTCTTGCTGGGCTTCGGTTTGGATGGACGTCATTGGTGTAATTGTCTTTTGCTTCCCATGCGCGCCTTCTCAGTACCAGAGTGAGTACCGGCACATCAGTACACCACTAATGATATATACACACCAATACACTAATACTATAATAGTGATGGACCAATACACCACGGGGATATGCTTAGACACTACAATGAGCTTAGAGAGGAGAGCCCTGGTTAGTGACTTGGGGGATGCCTTCTGGGCCGCACGCCCACGTGACTGCGCACGTGCCCAAACATGTGATATGTCACGTGCTTTGCACGTGCTTTCGCACGTGCTTACCCCGTGCCAGAACACGTGACTCGTATGTGCGAATAAATTTTCATCACAAGCTTCTTACAACCAGTCATGAGGAGGTTTCTGACCACAGTCGCCCGCTTGCAGCGGAGCAAACCGCTCCGGTTCAACCCCCAGAGCATCACGTTGCGCCCCCCAATCGTCCCCACCCACAGCAACTTCGACGTGTCGCCCGACCACCCGTTATGGGCGTTTTTCCCCGACGGCGCCAATTCCTCGCTGTGTTTCCGCGAAGCCGACGAGCTCCCCATGCTGCTGAGAGCATGGACGTTGGCCGAGTTGAGACGCAAGTCCTTCGACGACCTCCATAAAATCTGGTACCAGATCTTGAAGCAGCGGAACATCGTGGCCCGCGAGGCCCGCTTGGCCCATTCCTTCGACTACTTCAATACCCTGGCCTACGACACCGTGGACAACAAATTGACTTTAAGCCAGAAGAGATTGAAACAGGTGCTTTTGGAGCGCCAGGTGGCCCATGAGCGGGCGCAGACGTTTGGCGAAGAACAGCGTCTTTATTTGGAGGAATTCCAGGGCAAATACGTCGATGCGGACGAAACCCAGATTTCGGACTATAATGACCGTTTGGTGCGGTTGCGCTATGCTCTTTTCGGCATCGAGCCCGATTTGGCCGATACGCAAATGCTGGAGATCAATGTGAAGTTCGTGGAGGGCGTTTCGTATGTGGCTGGGTTGAAGGTGGCGCGGCACAACGCTCAAAACCAGGGCGCGGGGGAGTTGGAGTTACCCTTGAATGGGGTGATGGAGGAGATCCCATTCCTTTTACGTGAAACAGAGGATGCCGTGGCGGAGGTCCGGGCCTTGAGAGAATCGGGCGCCAGTGTGAAGATCGATAAGATCGATGTGTTTGAGTTTATCCGGAATGTCTTGCGCTCCGTGCAGGATGCAGACTCAAACTAGTGTATATAGTGATAGATATTGGTGAAATCCACTGGTTGTAGTGGCCCTCGGCCCTCGGACCTCGGACCTCGGAACTGCACGCGCGGGCCGGAACTCACGCCACTGAGCTCCAAATTACACGGTGAATTTGCGCTTATTTACGGCTTAAAGCGTACCGTTGTGATGTCCGGAATTCCAGTATTGCTATGAACTAATTTTTTGGTGATTTGAGGGGGGAATGGGGCGTTGGCGTTGGGCCTTTTTCTGCTGAGGTAGCCTGGTGCACGGGTGTACGAGTCAGGCTGTCTAGTTCCGGCTTCCAGTTCCGGCTTCCAGTTCCGGTTCCAGTTCCGGTTCCAGTTCCGGGGTTTACGCCCATTCCCCTTTCTAACCCAACACCTCTACAAATAGAAAAGTAAGTATCTAGAGTAGTACATAGTGGCCAGAATTAGTGGGTCTTGCACTGCTTGTTGTACTGGTACTGCATGCAGGATATCGTGATCACCTATGCAGTACCCCATAATCCGCCCAGCTTGGCCCAAACCAAAACTGGCCCCAAAGCAGAACTGGCCTGCTCAAAAAAAGGTTACGCAAAGTTATTTGGTTCTCCATTATACGGTTGAGTACTGCAGCCAACAGATATGGTTATCATACAGTACCACACTATTGAGTCTCGCACTCCTCAGGACCTTAATGCCTGCATATGATCTTCCATGTTTCAGAGACGTTCATTTCAAAAACGCCGATATTGTCATTGTCATTGTCACTGTTTCAGGTTCTGGTAGCATCTGTTCACGTGTTTCACCTGTTTCGGGTGTTCCCTGTGCAGTACTCATGGGATCGCGGAGGTACGGGTGTGCACCACATCTTCCGAGCATGCGCAAGTCAAACGCTCAACCACCATGGGTAACAGAATCACGGGATTTCTCGCCGGCGTCTTTGTCACCGGAGCCGTGACCGTATACACGGCGCGGCTCGTTTCCGGCATCCAAGGCCACCACTCGTTGCTCCTCAAAAACGCCGACGACGTCATCAACAACCGCATCCTCTCGCACTCCCACGAAACAAGCCTTGCAGTGCCCGTCAACCGCAGAGGCGTGGTTGTGGGCAGGCCATCCGTCGCCGAAACATGCAAGGATATCTGGAACGACGAAATCATCAAAATGACCAATCGGGTGTACTCCATCAACTGGTACAGGTGGGGCCTTGAGATCGACAAGAAGGTCAACAAGCTCGCGGACAAAGCGGTGGAATTGGCGTTTGAAAAGAAATAGGGTTCTGGGATGATGTGAACAACTCACCAGTTCCCAGTCAAAAGCGTCAGTTAAATGTGTCACTGAAAGTCAGTAGTCACTGTCCACTGTCACTGAAAGTCAGTGTTCAATCTGTCACTGAAAGTCAGTGTTCAATCTGACACTGAAAGTCAGTAGTCACGGTATGGCCATGGTCAATGAATATATATCGAATTCATGTAGAATCTCAGCACCGAGAAACAAGACCCACCATACACTTTATGGTCACCGCACTACCTGACATGGATCACTCTTAGTGACGGTAATCAACTCCGAGTCACCCTTCACAATTTCTGAATCACCCTTCACATTTTCTGATTCACCCTTCACAATTCCATCTCATTCACCCTTCTTTTTTGTGTCGGGGACCTGGAACGAACTGTGGATGTCCCTGTATATAAACCAGTTCGCCACGGGTGCCACCACCAGAAACACCAACGACACCAACACCTGGAAAAAACCCCAGTTGCGGGGAAACACCCCGAGCATCGACGACGCAAGCACCCAGCCAATGAAATCCGTATAGATGGAATCGTAGCCCTGAGCGAGTCGTGCCAACACCAAGTCACAGCACTGGAGCGACGGAATGGCGGCACTAGGCCCCTCGATTTTCTTGGTGATTTCCGGCTTCGTCTTCTGCTCCTCGGCATACCCCTCACTGGCAAAGTTGCCGGGGTACACACACGATACCCGGTAGTTGTAAGGAGAAAGTTCCTGGCGCAAAACCACCGAGAGCGCCGAAAGGGCGGCTTTGGCCGGAGCATACTGCCCATATCCAATAAACGGGAACAGAGCCACGGTGGAGGAAAAGAGAATCACGTGCCGCCGCTTGAAGGCTGCGGCCACGTGGCCATGTCTTTCCAACGCCATCTTGTGTCCTGTGTGCACCGTATTGACCGCCGTCAAGTAATTGATCGACATCCCGGCAGCGAGTTCCGAGCCCGAAAGGTCGCCAAAGAGCTTGGGGATCGACAGCCCTGCACAGCAGAAGATAAAGTCCGGGTCCAATTTTTTTTGGCCCAACTCCTGCCACATCTCGTTACACCGAGAGTAATCCGCCACGTCACAAGCAATGTAGTCAATGATTGTTTCTTCCTTTGAAGCGTTTCCGCCAACTTTTTTGATCCGTTCCACTTGTTCCTGGAGCTTCGTTTCGGTTCTAGCCACGAGCACCACAGAACACTTTTTCTCATAGAGCCGAAGGGCAATATCGGCACCGATACCCTGGGAGGCCCCAACCACCAAAGCGGTTTTTCCCTCGGGAAGAAAGTGGCTCTTGGAAAAGTACATTCTTTCTGGATTCACTCACGAGTTGTAGATCAGACCTCTGCAAAGTTATGGCGCCGAGACTGTATCTATATCAGTAGATCTGTAATCCTGTACTGGTCAATAATCAGCAGCACCAATTAGACTTCTGTATCGGTACTATATTCTGTACTTTCCTCTATAGTTCTAGAGTCTGTACCTGTAGTCTGTACCCGTAGTCTGTACCTGGAGTCTGTGGATGGAGTCTGTATCTGGAGTCTGTGGATGGAGATGGTCAGTCTTCTGTATGCGTATTCCTGATATTGATCAAAATGGGCCAATCCTGATCTATCAATAAAAAGCTTGAATTGAATGAACCTGACTCTGAATCTGTGACGATTGATAAGGAGGAATGAGGGTGGGATGAGTATTTATGGTTGACGCGAATACTCCATAAAATGCTTGGTGCTCACTTTGATGGTCGTGCAGTGAGAGTGTATAGAAATGCTGCGAAAGGCGAAAAGTGGAATAAATCATGAACCACACGGTAAATTATTTCTTCAAGGGATTTTTCCAAATTTTTGTATGGTGGCTATGGGTTTCATGAGTGAATGAAAATGCCAAGGAAAATGACTTTTTGAGCGGTGCAGGTGGAAACCATCCTTTTTTTGGTCCCGTTTCTCTTATGGTAGCGTGGCTGTAAAAAACTCATCCATTAGCAGAATCTGCCACGACAGAGACTCAAAAGTCATACCAATCACCATTTTAGCTGCTTTTGGATGCATTGAATCTTCAGGTATTGTTGAAGTTTGTTTCTTTTTTGGTATAGTGGAACACAATTGAACCCTTCATTTCCAATCCAGGTCAATCTTTCCAACCAGAACAAGAAGTGCATTCTCAATGAAGCTCGAATTGAATCTCAGAGAATAAACAGCCTGCTCATAAAATACCAATGAAGTCCGATTTGGTCTGGATTTTTGTAACTGATAAAGTGTCTGAACTCCACAGGGAATGGCGTCCTTATATACTAAGAGCTGCACGTTGGGTGGCAAATGCAAGTACAAATGCAAATGCAAACACAAACACAAACGCAAAATTGCATGCAGCAGAGCTGTAACAGTGAGCGATTCTGGGGTATATAAAGCAGCCCGCGCCCGCCAAAAAAATACAGCCACCACAATTTCCAATTATTCTTCGATCAAGAATTTTTCCTTTTATTATGAAATGATTCAGTTAAGTCAGAAGTTGGAATTTAGTTGTTGATGACTACTTGTTTTTGGGACTGAACCCTTAACTGATTGATGAACTGAACTAATCGATGAACTGGTCAGATCTGGAAAGTGAACTTTGACTGGATCTGGGGACTTAGATGGATGATGGAATGATTATAAGAGCCAATGCTTAACTCTAGTAGCATGGATAATTGCAGAATAGCTTGACTCCTGGACCGTTTAGCAGAATAGAGGGTACTTTTGACCTGGATATACTGGCACTCCACAAAAAAAAACTTTCGGTTGCGGCCATACCAAGTGGAAAATACTGTTTCCCGTCCGATCAACGTTAGTCACGCCACTTAGGGCCACAGTGAGTAATGCAGTGGGAGACCATGTGTGAAATTGTGGTGCTGCAATCTTTTTGCCATTTTTTTACCGAATCGAGTTGCCAAGTGGAAAGGATTTCCATAACTCTTTCTTGTCCTTTTCGGTTGCTGATTTCATACTATATGCGCTATGGGTGTGGGGCACGTGACCTACCGAACCATCAAAGAAAGCCACCCCAATACCTTTTACCAAACCCCAACAGCTTAGAAGAATGGAAAGACTCCTAGTTCAGTGAGATTGGGAAATTCTCCGGAAGAACAATTCTAGCCAGGACTGCATCCAAGGGACTTTATAGTCCAAACCTCCATGATCCAACCTCAATGATCCAAATTAATGATCCAAAGACGCTATTGATAAAGCCAAAGAAGACTAATTTTGGCCTGGTCTTTCATTTTATGATGGTGGTATTGACATCGATCCATTACCATAATTCAACTTTACTCAGTGATGCTCCAAATTTCATCATTCAAAACATGCCTGGAATAAAGTCTAGCCCACATTCCTGGAATGAACCTTCACTCGGATGCCTGGAAGCTTCACTCGGATGCCTGGAATGGGAGGGTACTTCTTCCCCCCCGTTTAACAAGTACTGGGTACTCTGCAGTCTGCTCGTCGGTATAGGCTACCTCGATCTCAGGTACCCGGCTGAACACTTGTGGCTGGGAGGACGGGCAGGGAACAAAGAGTTCCATCCTGCCAATGTACATTTCCCAAAGTGGAGCGTACACCAAAATAGGGAAGTCGTTGAGAATGTCCGACTCATTGAGAATGTCCGAAACAAGGACGAACTTTTGGGGACAATCTTTTGGGGACGGACTCTGATGGCCTCGATGTCAAGGTCAACGCTTGTGCCGTGGTCGGAAGCAAATTCGCTGGGAATGACATGGGGAGGGGGAGGAGTGCATCCAAGTCCCCAGCATCGGAGTCGGACATTTCCACAGGTCGATTCAAGTATACGAATCTGGAAATATGGTACTTTACGATTTTCTCTTTAACGACGATAAAATAAAATTGGACAATTCCCAAAAAAAAAAAAAACGTACTATGAATTTCTTCATCTCAGTCTAACGTTTTGGAAATATGCAATGATTTAAGAAGATTCGATAATTTTACGAGCATACTCAACAATTTTACGACTGAATTCTACAGTTTTACGAGAAGAACTACAGGTTTACGAGCATTATGAGCAAATTTACGAGAAAATTCAACAAATTTACGAGAAAAGCTACACTTTTACGAGGAAATCCTACAATTTTACGAGAACATCTACAAATTTACGAGAAAGTCCACAAAGATTCTATCAATTTACCGGAAGATTTTGTAGTTTCAAGAGCAGATTAAACAAAATTCTGAGTACATTCAACAATTACCCGCGTAAGATAAACAAATATTCGAAAAAGATGTTCAAGTTTACCAAAAAAACTGTATTTTTACGAGACGATTGTACAGTTTTACGAGTTTGTTATACAATTTTAGGAGAGGAATCTACCAATTTACGAGCTAAGTCTACAATTGTAGCAGACAAATCTTCAGTTTTACAAGAAAAAGCCACAATTTTACTAGTGAATTTTACAGTTTTACGAGACACATCTGCATTTTTACGAGAAAATTCTACAAGTTTACGACGAAAACCACAATTTTACGAGACATATCTTCAATAATACGAGACAAATCTACCAGTTTACGACAAGAAACAGCTACCAATTTACGAGGATATTCAACGATTTTACGAGACAAATCTACAAAAATTCGGGAAACATCTTCCATTTTTCAGCGAGATTCTACAAGTGTACGAGTATTTTTAACAACTTTTCGAGGAGAATCTACAATTTTAGGTGCATTTGAAACAATTTTACGAGAAGATTCTACCAATTTTACGAGAAAAAGCTACAAATTTACGAGCAAAATCTGCAATTTTACGAGATGACTTTACAATTTTACGAAAAAAAGCTACAATTTTACGAGAGATTCTACAATTTTACGAGTGTATTACACAAATTTACGAGATATGCGTTTACGAGCAGATTCAATTATACGAGCATGCTTTATAAATATTCGAAGAAGATCTTCAAGTTCACGAAAAAAATCTATATTTTATGAGCATCTTGTACAAATTTGTGAAACGAATCTACAAAATTACGAGACAATTACACAATTTTACGAAAGAAGCTGCATTTTCCCAAGCACGAATATGCGATGATGCACATATACAAGCAAAACCCAGAATTTTACGAGACAAATTGCATAATATACGAAGGTACTATACAGATTCAGGAAAACTACACAAAAATACGATCCAAATCTTCAAAAGTACGAGATGTTTTTTTTTTTATTGAATATTCTACAAATTTACTGGAAACAGCCAAAAACAAAAATAGCAGAGACATAAAATTCTATAAATTTACGAGGCAAATGTTCATTTTTACGAGAAAAACACAAAAATTACGAGAAACTTAGACATTCTTACGAGAAAAATACACTTTTACGACAGAAATATACAAATGTACAAGAAAATTGCGCAAATTACGAGAAACATACAGAAATTTACGAAAGAACTATACAAATTTACGAGAAAATTAAACAATTTTACGAAAAGTTACTCAAAGTTACGAGGAAATTATACAATTTTACGAGAAAGTCACCCAAATTACGACCGGATTATACAGATTTACGAGAAAAATAGACAATTTTACGAGGGAATTATACAGATTTACAAGAAAAATATTCAGAAAGAACGAGAAAGTCACACAATTTACGAGAAAACTCTACAAGTTTACGAAGACAAATGTGCATTTCAAAAAACGCACTAATCCAACTTAAAAAGTTATGAATTGTACCAGCAAAGTATCGGAAGAAGCGAGGGAAATCCTAATAATCTACAATTTTACGAGAAAAAGATATAAATCTTCGACGAAGAAATGCATTTTCCGAGCTTTTTATACAGGTTTACGAGAAAAATCGACAAATTTACGACTAAAATCGACGAATTTACGACTAAAATCTACAATTTGATGAGCACAATCTCCACCAAAACGGGTAAGGTTTTACTGTTGCACCAGAATAGTGGAAAAAGCTTCAAGTTTACCTGCAAAACATACGAATGATCGAGACAGTTGTACAATTTTACGAGAAAAAGCTACAGTTTTACGGCAAAAACCGCAGATTTACGAGCAAAAACCACATATTTACGGCTAAAATCTATAGAAATACGACAAATTCCTATAAATTTACGAGCAAAACTTACAAATATACGAGTGTAAATCTCCAATTTCATGATTAAGGTCTTGACGATTACGAGTCCCAATTTTTTATTTTACAAATTTCTGGGGAAACAAGCGAAAAAAAAACCCCATTACGATTAAAAAAAAAAAAAAAAGATAATTAAAATGACAATTAACTAAAAAAATGGAGTAATCTAGCGTAAAAAAAAAATCATTGTCGTGGCTTGTAGGAGGATCAAAATATGATGATTTTTAACTCATTCCTGCAGTCTATTAACTGAGAAGGCTCTTTTTTTCACAATGAAAAATTATTAGAGGACAAAAAAAGAGCTAAAAAAGGAGCTGCAAATTCAAAGAAGGAAATACATAGTGAGCTCCAAATTCACATAAAAAGTGTGTGGGGACGGAGAAAAAGTGAGTAAGAAAAGCCGTTTTGGTCGAGTGCGTTTGAGGGTTCCGTCTTCGCGGTGGCTCTTCGTTCCTGCATGCGCGGTGGCTGCAAATAAACCCAACTGCGGGGTTAACGAGACGAAATTCGTCTATAAAAGGGCGCCTCCCCCCCCCTCGAATTCTCACGCCTCATTTTTTCTCTTCCCCAAATCAACCCCTTCTTTTCACTCTAAGAATGTTGAATTTTCTTCCTTTGACTCATTCCTTTCTTCCACAAGACCATGATTCACCATTAAATGGTTTAAGAGACTGGTTGAGGGTCAATCCCGACTTTTGGTGAATCCCCATTAATTTCATGTTGTGTTCCCGTCAAAAGATTGGTTGTTTTTGGTTTTCGTCTAATGTTTGGTTGTTTCCGGTTTTTGGCTCTGTTTTATGATTTCTGGCGGTCTGTTTTCCGGCTGCTGTTTTCTGTTTTTCGCTTCAGGTTTACAGCACGAACCTCTTTTTTTCTGGCGCGCGCAGTGGATTCGGCAAAAGGTTAAACTACCCCATGAACACCCACCATACTTTGAAAACACACCTGATGAAATTGAATTCATACTAATTGGAAAAGGAAGTGTCTTCTCGAAGAAGACTTTTTGGTTAAGGTGTGGGAGAAACTGCAGATGCACGTTTATTAAGAGAATTCCACCCGGAACAAGACCAGAACAAGACCAGAATAAACCAGAACAGGACCAGAACAAGACCGGAAGAAGACCGGAAGAAGACCAGAACAAGACCGGAAAAAGAGCAGACCAGGTTCAGACCAGGATCACAACAAGACCAGAACAAACCGGAAAAAACCGGAAAAAACCGGAACAGAACCAGAACAGAACCGGAACAAGACAAGAACAAGACCAGAACAAACAAGAACAAGACCGGACTAAACCAGAATCTTACAGCATGGCTTTCCTTAATTATCACGTGGTAGTGGTCTATTCAAATAAGAAATGTTTATGGTTCAAATACCCTCTCATGCAGCTTTAGTGATCATCTCGGACATTTGATTTCTGGTCTTTCTAAACCAATACCAGAAAACGGCTTCTCCTCTCAAGCTGAGCTGATTCCCCGTTGATTTCCCGCTGATTCCCCGCTGATTCCCGCTGATTTCTGACCCAAGAAACGACCCACACCACCTTTCATATTCCTTTAGCTAGGAAGACCGATGCCCGCGCCAAACGAGGGTAACATCGTTAGACGAGCAGGATCATTTTAGACGAGAGCGTCGTCCAGCATTGGTCCCATACCAGTGTCAAAGTTGTTTCATCTGGCCATCCTGCATGGGCATGGAGTCGAGGCCTTTTCAAGGAGTCCTGGATTGATACAACAACTGAGAAGCCCATATCGACATTGTGAAGTCAAGACATGCAGATGTTTATTGGGGACAGGACCAGCCAGATCCCAAGTGGGCCTAGCCTCTTGGCATCTTCAATTCATCAATACCAAAGTCTTTACTCCAGTCAGAGAACCGTGCAAAGGTCTGAGCCACACTTTGGAAAGAAGGTACTATTCTGTCCCCAAACTTCCAATCCTCACCATCACCTTCTTCAAACATTTCCTGGAAAGCTCCATCGGGAAATTCAGCTTCTGTTGTCCACACATGGCTAAGGGACTGTCACAGAAGATCCCACACCCAAAGCCAAAATTGTTCCCATGACATTGAATTTATCTGGCTCGCCAAACACTCCAAATTGTGGCCCCATTTTTATCCAATCAGTATTGGATAAATCACAGTTCAATTTTGATTACTCAATAAGCCAATTCTTAAGTTGGTCCAAATTCAATTGGCCAACGCAAGATTGAAATTAAAGTGCCATTGTTCAAATAGCCAATCCAATCCCGAAAGCAGACCAATTCAAGAGGCAATCCAGTTGATTTATTCGATTAAAAAAAAAAAATACAAGACTCAATTGAAGAGGCATTTCAATTGGTCACTTCAAATTGACCACTTCAAAATACACTTCAAAATACAATTCAAAATACACTTCAAAATACACTTCAAAAAACACTTCAGAAATTAAATCCTCTGATGACTTCAATTCACCGAATTATTAATTGCCCATGAACTACAGTTCACTCTTACCATCACAAGAATGCTACTTGTATTTTGCTAGTCAACTCAATTTCTCCAAAATGAGCTATGGTTTTCCCAAAATATCAACGAATCACGAGTCAGATCAGCTCGAGGAGTATCGCTTCAAAACTTTTCAAAATGATGTATTTTTTGTTTTTTCCAATTTCGTCGATTAAATACCAAACAACCAAAAAACTGGCTACTGATAGTTCAATACGGACCAGTTTTGCGGAGAAAACTTCACTTGGGAGGGATTGATCGAACTTATTTTCGTTTTTATTATGAAAGGCTCTTTTTTTTAAACCCCAAAAATATAAAAAATAGCTTTTTCATAATTTTATTAAATAATTTTTTAAAATCAACAACTCAGAACATAGGTTATTAAAAATGCATTATGCAGCACACACCTTCCAAACATCTTTTGCTATTGACTCGATCTCTTCATTAGCTATGGTTACTAATAGTTCTGAGCCCTTTTTAGCTTTATTGTATAAATTAAAATGATTTTTATCAACTGTTGAACCTACGCTGTTTTTTTCTAGCTTCTTTTCTGTTATTATATAAATCATTTATTGAACGTTTTTCCTTTATTTTCTTCGTCTATATTAAAAATGTCTAAACACTTTAAATTACCTTTTGCTTTACAGTCACTTTTAGGATTTTTAATATACTTTACCATATCGTCAAACCTTATTTGTTTTACTTTATCAACATATTTTTGTAAATTCTTATAATCTATGAATTCGCTAGATTTTTCTCTTGTAGTTATTTTTTCTATACACAAGTTTAAAACTTGTGAAATACCAACCTTTTTAGGTCCATTAAACAATAAACCGTTTCAGCTGGAATTTTTAATTTTTCCTTATAATTTTTATTCGACTGTAATTTTTCCATTTGTTCTACAAAGTCATCTAAATTTGCATATTTTTTCAGTGGTTCAACATAAGGTTCTATTATATCTTTTGAATTAGGATTAAAGTAATTTAATAATTGCTTAATTATGTCTGATTCGTCAGTTAAGCTTTTATCGATGTTTGCCAAATTAAATACTTCTCTTTCCTCTTTTCCCATAGATAAATAACTACCGATGTATATAGCCAATTCATAAGGAACGGCATCACCATTTGCATAAACTTTTATTAATAATGTGAATATAAATAAAAAATTGTGTAATAACATTACAATGTCTATGCATGCTTATAATTGCAATTATAAAGGCTATCTTGATAATTACACCGAACTGAAGACGCGGTCTCCACCGGACGAATCTCAATCGGAAATCAACGCTGCTTTTCGCGACAAAAAAAAAAACAATCCCGTGTTACCATGGAATGCAAGGGGCCAAAAGTAAACCCGACCGGAAAAACAAGTGCAAGCATGCGGAGCTGCTTTTC
>NLAM01001467.1:0-93897 GCA_002370325.1 Metschnikowia hawaiiensis | reverse complement strand
CAATTTTACGAGACTGTGCATTAGATTTATACAATGTTACGATACTATGCATTTAATTTCAATAATTTTACGATACCATGCATTAGAAATTTATAATTTTACGAAGCTATGAAAGTTTACAGATTCGAAAATAAAAAAATGAATTTGTTTGACATTTTTAATTATCGCGATAAGTTTACGCATTTTACAGGATTACCCAAATGCACATAATGGCGGCTCGTCAAAGTACAAAATGTGGCAAGACCAAGCCGAAGATGACAGCCCCAATTCTTCATCCCCACAACGCCCTTTTCAAAAATCAACATTTTTAAGAGCCTATGCGTTAAAAATGTATAGTTATACGAGACTTTGCATGAGAATTCGATAATTTTACAAAACTTTGCGTTAAGATTCTACAATTATAAGAGACTGGGCCTTTAAGTTCCATATTTTTACGAGCATACGCATGACGATTCTACAATTATACGAGACTTTGCATTAAAATTCTATAATTTTACGAGACATTGCATTAAATCTCTATAATTTTACGAAACATTGCATTAAATCTCTATAATTTTACGAGACTTGGCGTTACAATTCAACAATTGTACGAGATTGCAAATTAAACACGTATAATTTCACGATTCTTACATTGAAACCCTATAACTGCAACGAGAGTGGACATCAAAATTATATAATTATACGACATTAGACATAATCCTACAATTTTACAGGACCATACATTAATTTTCTATAATTTTACGAGACTATGCGTTACAATTCAATCATTTTACGAGAACATGCATTCAAATTCTTCAATTTTACGAACCCTCAAATGAAATCTCAACAATCTGACGCAACTATATATTGACTATCGATAATTGTTTAAGACTTTGCCTCACAATTTTGCAAGTGTACGGAACTTTACATTAGAATTCTAAAAAGTTACAATATTATGATTATATATTTCTCTAATTGTACGAGACAATACCTTGAAATTCTACAATGGTACGACTCTATGCGTTTTAATCATACACTTGTACGAGATTCTGAGTATAATTCATATTTTTACGAGTCTTTGCATTGAAACTCTTCAAATTTTCGAGACTATACATTCTATTTCTAAAATGTTATAAGACTATGCGTTACAATTCTACCACTTTACGAGATGTTGCATTCAAATCCAACAATTTTACGAGTTGATGCGTCAAAATTCTATAATTGTACGACTCTGTGCATCAAAATCAACAATTTTACGAGATTCTGCTTCAAAATCAACAATTTTACGCGACTCTGATTCAACATTCTACAACTGCACGAGACTATATATTGACGTTGTAAACGTTTAGGAGACTTTGCATTGAAATGATATATTTGTACGAGTTCCTGCATCAAAATTCTACAATTTTACGAGACTTTGCATTGAAATTGAATGATTTTACGAATAGGTGCGTCAGAATTGTACAATTTTACGATGGTGTAGATTCACGAGTTTCCTGTTTGAGAAACCTCTAAAGTACCTGCTTCCCTAAATTCTACTTTCCCCAAAACTGTACTTTTCAGAAACACAAATTTGAAATTCTAGAAAGAAAGGTGNTGAGAAACCTCTAAAGTACCTGCTTCCCTAAATTCTACTTTCCCCAAAACTGTACTTTTCAGAAACACAAATTTGAAATTCTAGAAAGAAAGGTGTACGTGGGCTTAATTTTTGTGGTATCATAAAAACTACGGCTCCACACGTATTCAAACATTGGCCGATTTCAAGTCAACAAATGTACAAAATTTTCCAATTTTGCAATGAACAATTTTAAGTTCACAGCTAGACAAATTCACAATTAACGTCTTTTAAATTTACAAATTTACGAGTCTTTGCATTGACATTATATAATTTACGAGTATTTGCCTTAATCGTTTATAATTTTACGAAACTCGGCAACTAATGTATATACTTTTACGAGTGTTTACATCCAGATTCCACAATTTTACGAGACTGTACTTTATCTTTCTATACTTTTACGAGATTTTGCATTAAAATTCTACAATTTTACGACACTGCACAGTAGAATTGTACAATTTTACGATACTATGCGTTAGAATTATATAAGTTTACGAGACTTTGCGTTATATTTATACAATTATACGACACTATGCATTGGGATTATATAATTTTACGAGACCTTGCGCCATAATTCCAAAATTTTACGAGACTTTGCATGGAATTTCCATAATTTTACGAGTCGTTACATCATAAATCAACAATTTTACGAGACGATACATTAAAATTCTACAATTGTACGGAACGTTACATTGGAATTCTATTTGTACGAAACTTACATTGGTATTTTATAATGTTACGTTTCTATGCGTAAGTACTCTACAATTTTACGAGACATTGAATTGAAATTCTACAATTGTACGAGACTGTGCGTCAACATTACATACTTGTATGAGACTGTGCATCAACATTACATACTTGTACGAGTCGGTACATCAAAATTCAGCAAAATTACGAAACTATACATTGACGTTCTATGATGTTACGACAATCTGCATTAAAATTCTATAGTTTTACGAGCATGTGCTTCTGAATTCAACAATTTTACGAGTTTATGCGTCAAAATCCTACTATTTTACGAGACTACGAATCTGTGAGTTACCTCTTTGGGAATCCACTAATGTACCTGCGTACCTTAAATTTACCTTTCAGGAAGCTGTTTCGCTAAGAACTACAGATTTATAATTCTTGACATGGCGACTGTACACTAGTTCAAATACCTGTGAAATCTTAAAATCTCCGGCTCCACAGACCTTCAAATGTTTGCCATTTCAAGTATACAGAAGTACAAACCTTATTTTTCTTTTTCCAATGTACAATACTACGCATTTCTACTTTCGGATTCGACATTATGAAATCCACAATTGCATGATTCACAAATCCACAAATTTACAATCCTAAAAAATCGGTAATCCTCAAGAATACCCAAAATACAGTTATTCGTAATTCCAAACGTCTATTGATATTTCACGAATCTGAAAAAAAACGGTTTTTAGTAGATTAAAAGACCTTAAAAAAAATATCTATTCACAAAGTTGAAATCTACAATTTTACGAAACCTTACATTAGATTTCTATACTTTTACGATACTATGCGTTATAATTATATAATTTTACGAGACTCTGCATCACATTTCTACAATTTTACGAGACTTTGCATTAAAATTCAATAAATTTACGATATTTTGCGTTAGAATTCCATAATTTTACGAGACAATGCATTAAGTTTCTATACTTTTACGACACAATACATTGAGTTTCTATAATTTTACGATTATTTGCATTAAATTTCTATAATTTTACGAAACCTTGCGTTATAAGTGTACAGATATACCTCTTTGGCAATTCATTAAGGTACTTACTTCCCTGAATCCACCTTCGGCAAAACGGTAATTTCAAGAATCACGAATTTACAATTTTAGAAAAGCCCAGTTTACGTTGGCATGAATGTTTAGGAACTCTAACAACTACGGCTCCACAGATCTTGAAAACTTGGCCGATTTCAAGCCCAGGCTCGCACAATTCTTTACCATTTTCCAACTACAATTTCACGAGTCTTCGGGTAGCGGATTCGACAATTTTCAAATTCAAAATTTACAATACAAATTCACACATCGTCAGAAATACTACATCTCGGTCTTTCCTAATTTCAAGCGTCTATTAAGTTTACGAATTTACATATCTTTGCATGGAAATTCTATAATTTTACGAGAGAGGGCATCAAATTTCTATAGTTTTACGAGACTTTGCATCAACAATATACAATTTTACGAACCTTTGCATCGATATTCATCAATTTTACGAGACTTTGCATTAAAATTCTACAATTTTACGAGCGTTTGCATAACAGTCTACAATTTTACGATACTATGCGTTGCAATTCAAATTGTACGAGACTTTGCATTGAATTTCTATAATTTTACGATACTAAAAAGTCCACGAATTTCATATTTGGAAATTCTATTCGTCTGAGAATTTCAGAAGTAAAGTAGTCAAGTTCTCGGATTTCACGGAATTCGCAAACACATGACTTGAGGATCCAAAAATTCAACATTCCATTATTTTTCGTTTTTAAGGAATCATACGTACTTCACACAACACAATGAAAAAAGTCCCATTAATTCATAATTTGACTCTGGAAAAATGAAAAATTATAATTCTATGACATTTCCTATTTCGCGACTGCAGATAATTACGGCTCGACAAACGACAAATTTTGGTAATACAAAGTCCAGGATGAGAGTCCCAATACTTTAGCAGCAAAACGCCCTTTTCAAAAATCAAGAATATTTCGAGACTATGTATTGAACTAGAAATGTACGAGACTTTGCATAAAATTCTCTAATTTTACGACTCTAGGCGTGCGTTATTATTCTACAAATTTGGGAAACTTTGCGTTAATTTTCTACAATTGTAAGAGACTCGGCATCGAAATTCTATAAATTTACGAGTTTATGCATCAGATTTCAACAATTGTACGAGACTTTGCATCGAAATTCTATAATTTTACGAGTTTATGCGTCACAATTCAACTATTTTACGAGTTTATGCATCACTTTTCTACAATTTTACGAGGCTATAAATTTACGACTTACCTCTTTGGGAATCCACTAAAGAACCAGCTTCGCTACGATCTACCTTTTAAATTTACGATTCTTGAAATGACCACTTTTAGTTGGCTAAACGTTTAGTGAAATCTTAAAAACTAGGGCTCCACAGATTTTTAAACATTGGCCAATTTCGAGCCTACAAATGTACAAACTTTTGCACTTTTCCAATGTAAAACTTAACGAGTTCCAATTTCGGATACAATAATTTTCAAATCCACAAATTTACAATTCTACAAATTTACTCATCGTCAAAAATACCTAAAATCTAATTCCAAACGTCTATTAAGTTTTGAATTCTCCGGGTCAGAAAAAGCCGTTTTGTCAAATGTAATCGACAATACTAGAAAAAGGAAATCCGACTATTTACAAAGTCAAAATCCACAATTTTACAAAACCGCAAACTCATAAACACCCAAGGCAACTGATAAACAAATTCTTCATTTTACCTAATTTGTATCTACAGTTTACAAATTTTTGCATTCAAAATCATTTAATTTTTCGAGTCTTTACATTGAATTTGTATAATTTTACGAAAGTATGCATCATATTTCTATAAATTTACGAATCTTTACAGCAGAAGTTTATAGTTTTACGAGACTATACATTGCAAATCCACAATTTTACGAGAACTTGCGTTATCGTTCCCCAATTTTACGAGAAGTTGCATTGAATTTCAACAATTTTACGAGACTTTGCATTAGAATTATACAATTATTGTACGAGACTGTGCGTGAGGTGCGTGAGGATCCTATGATTTTACGAGCTTTTGCATCACAAATCTATAATTTTACGATCCTTTGCATTAGAAATCTATAAATTTACGACCCTTTGCATTAGAAATCTATAAATTTACGGCACTATAAAAATCTAAGGATTCCCAATTAGTAACTCTATTGGTTTCAGAATAAATAGTAGATTAGTTGAGTTTCATGAATTTTTCGGAGTCCGCAAAACCACGACTTCATAATTCTAGAAATTCAAGGCTACAATCATTTTCGAAACTAACAGGCACACATACACAAGTCAACGCAATCTGAAACGTCCCAAAAAATTATATTTTTGACTATGAAGAAATGCAAAATTACAATTCCATGCAAGTTCCTAATTCGCGACTGCACATAATTGCGGCTCAACGGTACAAAATTTGGCAATGCAAAATTTGTGGATGAGGGTCACAATTTTTCAACCCAACAACACCCTTTTCAAAAATCAATAATTTTGCAAGTATAAGCATGATCATTTTAAAATTTTACCCGACTAGATAAATTATTTCTTTAATTTTACGATACTATGCGTTGAAAGTCTATAATTGTACGGGACTTTCCATTGAATTTCGACAATTTTACGAGACTTTGCATGGAAATTCTATACTTTTACGAGATTGGGCATTACGATTCTACAGTTTTACGAGTCCTTGCTTTGAAATTCTACAATTTTACGATACTATGCGTTACATTCCTACATTTTTACGAGTACATGCGTCTAAACTCTACAATTACACAAGTCTATGCGTCAGACTATAAATTCTCGAATCACCTCTTTTGGAATCCACTAATATACCTGCTTGCCTAAAATCTATTTCTCTCGAAACTATACTTTTCCGCAACACAGACTTACAATTTTTGACCTGACCAGTGTACGTTAGCTCGAATTTCTGTGAAATATTAAATTTTCTGCTCCACAAATCTGGCAAAGTTTGCCGTTTCAAGTCTACAGGACTACAAGCTTTAACGCATTTGTTTCTACAATATCGCATTCTATGAGATCCCAGTTTCGTATTTGACAATCGTTTACATTCTACATTTGAAGGATTCATAATACCACAAATTCACAATTCTACAGAATCACCCATCGTCAGAAATACATGAAATTTAGTCTTGAGTTTACAATTTCACAAGTTCGAAAAAGCAGTTTTCTCAAATGTAATCTACAAGACTAAAATATAGCCTCCGAGTATTTACAAAATCAAAATTTAAAATTCTACCAAGCCTCAAATTCCAAAGTCGAAGTCAACGGCTAAACAATTTCCACGATTTACCTATTTCGAAGTTACAATTTTCGAATCTCTGCATTGCAATTATATAATTTTACGAGTCTTTGCATTAAACTTCTTTAATTTTACGGGACTATACATTAATTTTATATAATTTTACGATACTATGCGTTATCATTATACAATTTTGCGAGACTTTGCATTAAAATTCTACAATTTTACGAGACTACGCATCAAAATTCTATAATTGTACGAGAATGTGCATCAAAATTCTATAATTTTACGAACCCTTGCCACAACATTTTACAATTTTACGAGACTTTCATTGAAATTTTAGAATTACACAAAATTTTTCGTTACAATTCTACAATTTTACTACACGGTGCATTAAAGTTATACAATTTTACGATACGGTGCATTAAAATTCTACAATTTTACGATACTGTGCATTAAATTTCTACACTTTTACGAGACTGTGCGTTAGATTCCTATGATTTTGGCATTTTTGCGATTCAGATTCCTTAATTGCACGACACTTTGCGTCACAAATCTATATTTTTACGATACTTTACGTCAAAATTCTATAATTTTACGACACTATGCGTTATCATTCTACCATGTTACGAGCCCTTGCATTGAGATTCTACAGGTATACGAGACTTTGCATTAAATTCTACAATCGTACGAGACTATACATTATGTTTCTATGATATTTCCATACTATGCGTTACTATTCTACAATTTTATGAGACCATGCGTTATAATTCTACAATTTTACGGTACTATGCGTCACAATTCTACAATTTTACGAGACTTTGCATTCAAGTTCTTTAATTTTACGAGACTATACCTTAGATTTCTATAATTGTACGATACTATGTGTTACAATTCTACAATTGTACGAGACTGTGCGTTAGAAATCTACAATGTTACGAGACTTTGCATTGCATTTCTACAGTTATACGCCACTTTGCATTGAGCTTATACAGTTATACGAGTCTATGCTACAAAATTCTACAATTATACGAGACTATAAATTAACAATTTATCCGTTTGGGAATCGACTAGTCTACCTGCTTTTCTAGAATCCAGGTTGAAACAGTACCTTTAATAAACGCAACTTTAGGATTCAAGAAAAGCCCGGTGTACGTTGGCTTGAAAGTTTATGAAAACTTGATACCTACGGCTCCAAACTTCTTCACAAATTGCCCGGTTACAAGTCTACGGCTGTACAATGTTTTCTACTCTTCCAATGTAGAATTTTACGAGTTTCAAGGTTCGGATCCGGCAATTTTGAAATCCACAAATTTACTATTCTAAAAAATCTCACATCGTCAAAAATTCACAAAATTCAGTCAAGAAGAATTTTAAACGTCTATTAAGTTGCCAATTTTACGAGTCTTCTCAATTATAGTCTACAAGACTAAAATCTCGACTCCGACTATTTACAAAAACAAAATCCACAATTTTGCAAAAGCGCAAATGCACAAACTTTTAAGTCACCGATCAGCAAATTCTACAATTGAACTTTGATTCTACAACTTTCAAAATTGTGCATTGCGATTGTGTATTTACGAGACCGTGCCTTGAAAATCTATGCATTTACCAGTCTGTACATTGAATTTCTAAAATTTACGAGACTATACATTGAAAATCTATTATTTTTCCAAACTTTACATTAGAATTCTATACTCTTACGATACTATGCGTTGAAATTATATTATTTTACGAGACTTTGCATTAGAATTCTATACTTTTACGATACTATGCGCTAAAATTATACTATTTTACGAGACTTTGCGTTGTATTTATACAATTATACGAAACTTTGCGTCATGATT
The DNA here is from genome assembly GCA_002370325.1 of Metschnikowia hawaiiensis. Classification (NCBI taxonomy): domain Eukaryota; kingdom Fungi; phylum Ascomycota; class Pichiomycetes; order Serinales; family Metschnikowiaceae; genus Metschnikowia; species Metschnikowia hawaiiensis. The sequence goes on along the minus strand of NLAM01001467.1, from coordinate 85,420 downwards.
ATACAATTTTACGGGACTTTGCATGAAAATTCTATAATTTTACGAGTCTTTACAGTAAAATTCAACAATTTTACGAGGGTTTGCATGAAAAGTCTATAATTTTACGAGACTTTACATTGATAGTCTATAATTTTACGAGACTTTGCTTGGAAACTCTAAAACTATACGAGACTATACATTAAATGTCTTTAATTTTACGATATTATGCGTTATTGTCCTATCATTTTACGAGACTCGGCATCAATATTCTATAACGTTAGGAGACTGCGCATCTAAATGCTACACTTATACGAGACTCTGCATCCAAACTTTACTTTTTACGAACCTTCGTATTGAAGTTCTACAATAATGTAAGTTTAGTTACAATTCGACAATGCTACAATTAAACTAGACTTCGCAACAAAATCCTACAATTTTACGAGACTGTGCATTTAAATCATACAATTTTACGAGACTTTGCGTTAGAACCCTACGATTTTGGGAGTCTTTTCATTAAGAATCTCTAAATGTACGAGACTTCGCAGCATAATTCTATAATTTTACGATACTATGCATTACATTTCTACAAATTTATGACAAGTTGCATCCAAATTCAACAATTTTACGAAAGTTTGCATAAAGATTCAACAAAATTACGATACTATGCGTCGTACTTCTATGACTTTACGACGCTTCAAAGATCTACGAATTCCCAACTTAAAACTCTGTTTGCATAGTGATTCACCTGTTGGGATAAGTTTACAAACCATACAGGATTTCGCAAAAATACGAGTTTATGATTGTTTGTAATTTAAGACTTCAATATTTTCCGAAAACAAAAAGGCACACATATTCCACCCACCCTAATGAAAACCGTCCCTTAAATGCATAGTTGACTCTGGAAAAATGAAAGGTTACAATTCCATTACCTATCCTATTTCGCGACTGCACATAATTTCAGCTCCACAAAATTGTTGCGCGTTAGTGTAAACTTTCGCGTAAAATGAAACACTTATCTCGTTCTTCTCTAATAACTCTAACAACTGTGATACTTCAGTAATTATATAAGTCATTTGTATTCTGGCTATTGTTAATTAAGTACTAGTAATGGTTGTTTCTCTGGTGATAAACCTTGATGTTCTCTTTCCATAAAAGGCGAGCCAGTCGCCTATTCTATATTCCCTTAGGTAGGAAACACGTACTCCTTAGTTAGACGGGACCCTATAATTGGCTAGACGAGAACACGGCCTAATATTGTTCTTTTCAATAATGTCAAAGTTGTTTTCATCTGGACATACTGCATGCGTATTCCATGCTCATGCAGTACGTGCACGTTTCGCAAGGCGTTCACGCTTAACAAAACTACAAAATTTAGGAATACAAATTTGAAGACGAAAATCCCAATTTTTCGACACCACAACACCCTTTTCAACAATCTATAATTTTACGAGAATAAGCATTCCAATTCTACACTTCTCCAACACTGTACAATACTTTTCTTCAATTTTACGATACTATGCGTTAAAATTCTACAATTATACGAGACTACACATCAAAATTCTACTTCTTTACGAGAATATACGATACAATTCTATCATTTTACGAGAGTATGCATTACATTTCTACAATTTTACGAGACTTTGCATGTAAATTGTATAATTTTACGATACTGGGCATTAGTATTCTATAATTTTACGAGTCTTTACAACAAAATTCTAAAAAATCTACGAGACTTCGCATTAGATTTCTATTATCATGCATGAAAACTATACATAATACGAAACGTTACATTGAAATCCTACAGTTTTACGAAACGTTACATGGGAATTCTGCAGTTTTACGAGACTTTGCATATAAACTCTATAATTTTACGAGACTATACAATAAACTTCTGTAATTTTACGACACCATGCGTTACTGTTCAATCATTTTACGAGAGCCGGCATCAAAATTGTACAATTTTACGGGACTGTGCATTAGAATTATATAGCTTTACGAGACTTTGCGTTAGAAGCCTATGATTTTGGGAGTTTCTTGATTGAGTTTCGCGACATGTACGGGATTTTGCGTCATAATTCTATAACTTTACGATACTATGCATTACATTTCTATAATTTTACGATAAGCTGCATCAAAATTCAACAATTTTACGAAACGTGACATCAAAATTCTACAATTGTACGAGACTTTGCATCTTGATTCTATCTTTTTACGAGACTATACGATACAATTCTATCATTGTACAGGACGTTGCATTGAATTTCTAGTATTTTACGAGACCTTGCATGGAAATTCTATAATTTTACGATACTGCGCATTAAAGTTGTACAATTTTACGAGTATTTACATCAAAATTCTATACTGCTAGGAGAGTTTACAATAAAATTTTGCAGTTGTACTACACTTTGCGTTACAACTCTACAATTATACGAAACGTTGCATTAGAATCCTACAATTTTACGAGACTTTGCATTGAAATTCTATAATTTTACGACACTTTACAGTGACATTCTATAATTTTACGAGACTGCACATTAACTTTCTACAATTGTACGGGAGTACGTTTTACAATTAAAGATTATTTGTGACCATTCTACAATTGAACCTGACTTCGCAACAAAATTTTAAAATTTTACGAGACTGTGCATTGGAATTATACAATTTTACGAGACTTTACATAAGAATTCTTTATTTGAAAGAGACTTTGCATCACAGCTCTTTGATGATACGACGCTATAAAAGCTTACAGATTTCAAATTTGAAAATTTAATTTCTTTGAGATGTTTAGTTATCTCGATGTGTTTATGAATTTCACGGGATTTCGCAAATGCACATAACTGTGACACAAAAAAGTATAAAATTTTGCATTACAAAATTAAGGACGAAAGTCCCGATTCTTCAACCCCACACCGCCCTTTTCAAAAAACAAATTTTTACCAGACTATAAATTGGTATTCTATAATTTTACGAGTCGTTACATCAACATTCTACAAATGTACCAGTCGACGTATCAGAATTCCACAATTTAACGAGACTTTGCATTAAAATTCTATAACTTTACGAGTTTATGCGTCACATTTGTACAATTTTACGACTCTATGCGTTATGATTCTATAATTTACGAAACATTGCGTCAATATTGTAAACTTATACGAGACTGGGCATTCAATATCCATACCTACAATTGTACGAGACTTTGATTTAAAATTGTATAAATCTACAATTCTTGCATTGAACATCTAAAATTTTAACGTGAGTGGACATCAAGATTTTATAATTACACGAGACAAGATAGTATAATTCTACAATTTAACAGGACCATACATTAAAATTCTATAACTTTACGAGACTATGCATTACATATCTATTATTTTACGAGGTGATGCAACCACATTCTACACATTTACGAACCTTTACAGTAAAATTCTAAAATTTTACGAGACGTTGCATTGAAATTTTATAATTGTATGAGACTGTGCATTGAAATTCTATAATTTTACGAAACCTTGCATTTAGATTCTACAATTTTACGAGACCTTACATGGAATTTCTTCAATTTTACGAGACTTTACATTGAAATTCTTCATTTTTACGAGACTTTGCATCACAGCTCCATAATTTCACGATAATATGCATTAGAAATCTATATTTCTACGATACTTTGCATTTAATTTCCACAATTTTACGAAACTATGCGTTACAACTTTACAATCGTACGTGACTTTGCATTGAAATTCTACATTTTTGCGAGACTGTGCATCAATTCTCTATAAATGTACGAGTTTGTACAACAAAATGTAACTATTTTACGAGACTATACATTGAAGTTCTAAAATTTTCCGAGACTCTGCATTGAAATTCTATAATGGGGAGCTTATGCATCACATTCCTTCAAGTTTACGAGACCTTGCGTCTTAAATGTACAATTCTACGAGTTTATGCGTCACAATTCTACAATTTTACGAGGCTATAAATTCACGAGTTACCTCTTTGGGAATCCACTAATGTACCTGCTCGCCTATAATCTTCTTTTCACGAATGTGTACCTTTCCGAATCACAAATTTATGATTTGGAAATCTCCAGTATACGTTGATTTAAATTTTGTGGAATCTTGAAAATTAGGGCTCCACAAATCTTCAGACATTGGCTGATTTCAAGTCCACAGCTGTACAATTTTTTTCATTTCTCGAATGGGGAATCTGAAGTTAACAAATGAACAAATTCTACAATGCATTTATTTTAAAGTTATAATTTTACGTGGCTTTGCATTGAAATTATATAATTATACGAGTGTATGCATCAAATTTCTAAACTTTTACGAGTCTTTACATCAAATTTGCACAATTTTACGAGACTGTACGTTGCATTTCTATACTTTTACCAGACTATGCATCCACACTCTACAATTGTACGAGACTATGCATCCACATTCTACAATTTTACGAACCTTTACAGTAGAATTCTATAAATTTACGAGACTTTGCATTGACAATTTACAGTTTTACGAGACTTTTCGTTATAATTCGACTATTTTACGAGACTATACATTAGGTCTGTATAAATTTACGAGACTTTGCTCTAAAGTTCTTCATTTATACGAGACGATGCATCAAAGTTCTACAATTATACAAGACTATGCATTGGAATTCGACAATTGTACGAAACGTTACATTGGGATTCTATAGTTTTACGAGACTTTGCGTTATAATTCTAAATTTTTACGAGACGTTGCATTGTATTTCCACAATTGTACGAGAATTTGCATTGAAAAGTCACAATTATACGAGAAATGGCATGAAAATTCTATAATTATACGAGACTTTGCATCAAAAATCAACAATTTTACGAGTCTATACATTGAATTTCCATAATGTTACGAGACTATGCATTAAATTTATATAATTGTACGAGACTTTGCATTGGAAATCTACAATTTTACGAGACTCTGCATGCAAATTCAATACTTTTGAGAGACTGTGCATTAGATTTCTACAATTTTACGAAACTACACATTACAATTCTCTATATACTCGACCATATACTCATTCGAGAGATCTACAGAATTCCAAATTTGAATGTCCATTGATTTCAGTTTTTTTTTGTTGATTTCTGGGTTCTTGAATTTTTCGTAATCCGCAAATACCCGAATTCATGATTGTACAAATTCAAACCGACATAAATTTTTGATTTTAGAAAATCATACATATTCCACTCAACAGAAACTAGAAGTCCCAAAATACGTTTTGTTTGACTCTAAATAATGAAAAGTTACAGTTTCACAAGATTTCCTAATCCGCGACTGCACATAATTTCGACTCGACAAGTTACAAAAAGGTTTGCAAACTCTGACAATTTCAGTGGCTGCAAATTTTCGTTTCCTACAAATTTACAAATTAGGAGTTTTCCATTTTCCGATTCCACTATTTGCAAAGTAAGAATACAAATTGGAGTTTGAGGGTGACATTTTGTTAACTGCACAACCCCCAAATAATCCAGAAATGTCTTCAAATTCAACCATCTACAACTTCACGAGATCAAAATTTCCTAATCAATGAAAAAATACTTCTATAGTTCACGAAAATTGAAAGTCCACAAATTTACGAGAAATGAACAAATTGCCGAGTCTCGAAACTCACAAGTCTACAAATGCACGATCCTGTAGATTAAGAATGTACAGATTTACAAATCAAACTATACAATTTCACAAATTTATAAGTCAAACGAATAAATTTCAAAAAAGAATCACTTGTAAAAAATGAATTCCACAAAATTGCTAACGGAAAACGAGTCCAGAAATCCACATTTTTAAAGCCTGCAGGATAAAACCTGGCCAGAGAAACTACAAATGTTCGAGTCATGAAGTTGTTATTCAAATGTCCGTGTCAAAACTTTTGGAATCTGCAACTTGAAAAGTCTCCGAGTCTCTTTTTTTTTGGGACTACAAAAATATAAAATTTTACGAGTTTTACCAAGACGCAAATTTCATTCTATAAAATTATAAAAACATTTTCTGTGTAAATATCAATACCGGTTTCCCAAAAAATTTATGCCCTTTTGATATGGTCTGATTCTAGGGAAAGGAGTAGCGATGGGAGGTTTGTCTGCAGGACGGCCAAATATCGAGCTACTTCAACAAGTGGTTAAAATAAAAGAACTGCACAACAAACAGTCACTAGTCAATGTCGTCGGGAAACCAGCCGTGGGAGTCCATATTTACAGCCATTCCCAGCACGTGCACATTCTCCTCTAGCAAACGGCGTTTCTGCTCCAACTCGCCGCCTTCACGCTTGGCGATTTGTCCGCTACTGGAAATCACTCGCCACCAGGGAAGTTGGGGGAAGAAAACACCTTCGGCCTCGAACATCTTCAAAATCACTAGACTGTTTTTAAGCGATGCACCGACCTGCCGGGCATTTTGCGGTCGCCCGATAAGGTATGCTATGTGGCCGTAACTGGTGACATTACCTGGAGGAACTTGACTTACGGCATTGTATACGGCATGGTGGAATGCTTTGGTCTCATCCAACATGGGGGTTCAGAATGTGATAAGCAAAGCACGTGACGAAGTCTTGTCGCGTTTGAATGTGTGCAGGTGATCCAAGTCATGTGATTTAGTGTTGGGATGTAGCACGCACGTGAGTAGAGTCATGTGACATACGTTAACGTGCCATACTTAATGTGATAATACAACGGTCGCCTTATTACATAATAATTTTCAAATGGTTATCGGATCCACTCCGATTACTGAATCACATCATTTACTTTCAAAAAATGGTAAATTTAGGGCCAATCCTGTATCAAGATAAAATACGTGGTGTACGGGCCTAGGGCATGGCATCGAGTGCTCGCATTACGTTCCATCGCATTCTCTATAACCTTATCCACATGTTGAGACTCCTTAAACAAACCACCCCACTCGTCCCAATTCGGCAAGCGGCCCGGATCCCGGCCAGAGCCCTTGTCCCAATCAGGCAATTCCTCCCGGTTCCTGTACATACATTTGCCCCTTCTTTGTCTACAGGAGTCCGTTTTCACAGCACTCAAAAGGACCCAGAATCCGCCACCGCCTCCGAATCAAATGGCCAATCCACAGCAACTCTCAAAGTCGATACTCCGCAGCTTATGATTGCCTTCACGTGCAAAAAATGTGATACCCGTTCATCGCATACTTTCTCCAAACAAGCGTACACCACGGGAAGCGTGTTGATCCAGTGCCCTGGCTGCAAGAACCGGCATTTAATTGCCGACAACTTGAAGATGTTCCGTGACGAAAATGTGAATTTGGAGCAGCTCTTGAAGTTGCAGGGGGAATCGGTGGCCACGACGCCCGATGATTTGGCCTTTGAGGATATTCCCGAGTCCTTGAAGAAGACCTTGGGCCACTATGCCAAAGATGCTCCAGAGGAATATCAGGAAAAGGAGGAGCAGAGGTTTTTGGAGGGAAAGCGCGATTAAATGTGATCAAGGATGAAGATCAGGGATGAAGTGCACAAGCTAGTGTCGTATGCAGGACCCCGGGCTGACAAGTCTTTAAACCCAAAGTGACCGCTTCAAGTGAGGTATTTGCGTGAGTTCACAATATTGTTTATCTGAAAAGATCACAGTGGTACAGTGGTACAGTGCTTTGTACACTATGATGTACTAGTCTGAGCTCCACAGTGCTATATACACTCCACCTCAGTGACTATTATGAACACATCACAATTTATTGGTTATAACGATTGAGTGAAAGACTTGATGAATGAAACTTGGCTGACTTGGATGGATGGTTCAACAGGTACATTCGAAAATCTAGATGGTCAGATGGTGGATTCTGACGCGGAAAAAGTACCATTCTGTCCATTGTTGTTTGCATTGACCAGAATAGGAAAGAACCGAGGTCTCTCTTTCTAAGGTGAGTCATAAGATATGACTCATTCAAATGAAGCTATACGACTGTACTTATGAGCATTGTACTCTAAGTCAACTGAATCTAATGTTGGTGGAATCGTCTTTAGTTCAATGAGTACGCTTCCAAAAGTAGTTTCCGTCCAGCAACTGTTGAAGCAATGCCTAATACTGGCACATCCAAGATTTTTGAAGTGGTAACCTTCATTATGGGGAACTTCTTAAGAAACAGAACTTCTCCATTTCATCTACAGCGTGACTCTAGAGAATTCGTCTGACAAAGTACATGAGTATTGATTAAGGTGTCTTTCTGGGAGTTTTCAAGCCATGAGACAATTTCTTTGGTAAGAAGGCGCCATTGAAACGACATTGGAGCTCACAATCAGTTACCAGAGTAACTCTGGAGTCAATTTGCTATGGAAAACAAAGAGACCATGGGATACTGGTCATGGCTTTGAGTTCTAAAATGGCCTCATCACTATTGCTGGTCGGGGTCCATGCCATGATACCAATACTGAGGTTGGCCAGAAACGAGCAGTATCAGGATGAATTCCACCCCCATATCCGTCGCCTTTTATCATGATTTTTAACATGATTTAGTGACTATTGACTTTGACTGTTAATCTTCTTGGTTAATGACGTCATAGACTATTTCTACTGAAACTACGCTGAAGAATTGGTCCCAGTTACTCCAAACGGATATAGTACCCTTATTATATCAATACCTAATACTAAAGTCTGGTGGGTCTCAGCCAATATGTCCAATCTTTCGAGTCAGCCGATCTGTCAATCACCCAATTTGTCCATTTGTCCCAGAGCAGTGTCTAATAGTACGAGATCAGTACTTTAGGACGAAAAGTCAGGACGAGAAATTCATTGACACTAGCTGACACTAATTGACACTATTGACCGACTCAAGTGCTTTCGGTGTCTCGCTTGGCCTTGATGCTGTATGTGGGATCATGCATGGTCGCCTGAAGGGGAGTCATCAAGTAAATAGCTATCGGCACACACGCATAGCCCTGGTCCGGGAGGGTTCTATGTCGCATACTAGCCTTGAAGTGGTCCCAAAGGTACGTGCAGTCAGTGAAACGGAAATTGGTCACGCGGTAGTCCCAGTCCAAAATCACGTCCATCGGAGTGATTTGCTCCTTGGTTCCAAGCGCCATGCTACCGTCCACCACGCCAAAATACTTTGTGTCGTTTCCTTGGCCCGTATAAGCTAAACCGTCTTTTAGCGTAAACACTGGCACAACACATTCAGTGCCTGCAGTGTAAGAGAGGAAGGTGCGGCCTCGCTTTCTGACGCTCCGGAGCGGCTCGAACTTGTCTCGAACCCTGGCATAGAAAATACTATCATAGTCACCATAAACAAGTCCCAAAAGAACAAAGATCCACGTGTTTTTCATATACATACTAGAGACAGAGAGACAGCGACAGAGAGGGACAGAGAAAGAGACTGGCGAGATTTAAAGCAAATGGTCACCCGAATTGGAGCTTTAGAAATGCGTTTATGTAGAAAAACTTAGACGGAAACTCATTTCTATATACCGAAGTGGAGCTATTTATCTAGGGAAGAAGCTAGCATGTGGAGGAACACTTTTGTAGAAGAGTGCCGATGCGTGACTCATGGGCTTGGTAGACAGAGGAACATGACCTGGTACATCATATTTCCTGCGTCCGAGGCCGGAGTTACAAGAAGCCTGGCCGTGCCTGGCCCATGGTATCTCCTGTATATTGAAATATCTACTATACCTATCTGAATCTGGAGCTGGATCTACCTGAAACTGTTTCTCTGGATTTACCTGAGAGCGTTTCTCTGAATCTATGTGTATATCATGATGCACTTGGACACGTGACTAGAGAAAGATAATACCCTTTTTTTTACTATAAAATCTTGTGAAAAAGTGTACCGAGGCATCTCCGATTTATGTGCATTTCCATGTTCTACACATCTAGCCTGCACTAGTACTATACAGGACACTGGCTGTACCGGATAATTTTGATTCTGAAAAGACTCATCTCCTCAAGATTTGGAATGAATAACCCGAATTTCGATTATCTGAGTGATTGACTACTGTGACTGAATTGGTTCTCCCATTATTTTACGAGAACAGGAACAGTTGGTACTGCACATAAGGAGTCGCTTCTAATCAAACAAGACGACTTCGTATTCTTTAATTGATTGATTAAGTTTGATGAGTTGTTTAGACATTTAGTTGGGATTGTGCCGAAATCGTCTTAACAAATTTGGTGGTTTTATGTTTGACCAGTAAGATAAAATTCTAATTTGATTGCGTCTCATTTAGGTACGTTAGGAGAGGTACTGGTTCAAAAGCCTATCTTGATCTCCGAATAGATTTTTCATTAGCCCGAGGTTTTCCGTCGCCCTGAAATCTTATGGTGATTTCTTTTTCCGACCTTCGTATGACGAGTCCATGGATAGCCCCACAAAGTCACTCCGTCACTCTGTCGTAGTCTTTAATTTCAGCCTCATGGGACCAAATCTTTTCCTTTATACATGAATTCAAAAATATAACTAATGTTGATGTTTCTGATTCCGTGCTGAACTGTCCCAAGAAATTAGAGACTCGTAGTAAGCAATTCCATGGCTTGACCAGGTGAAATATTGAACTTGGTTTGGCCAACATTTGATGTTTGCCATAAATTCCATGATATTCAGAACTCATTTAAAATTTAGTATATCTGTAGTCTGGACCGCCTAAATACGTACTGGAAGACATCTGTCATGTCAATACAAATGGTACGGCATTATGACTGTAGAAATCACTTGAAATCTTTCCTAATGTAGTATGAGCACTGTGTGCAGTGGTTCCAACCATCTGGAATACCAGATCTAAAATTACAGAATATATTCTAATTCCATATTTTATTGAATTGATATCGGATAACTCTTGGACTATGATTAGATTACATTTCATTGCGAGACTAAACTTCCTGAGTAATGATGGATTCTTATGAACAGTCTTCACTGGATGACCAGACGAACCTTAAGTTAGTGAGTGTTGTGGGTATTTGGGAGAAGATTCATGGCACGGAGAGAATTGTAATACAAAGTAAATTTCGTATTTTGAATTAGCCTTGAATTTATTTTGAGTTTACTTTGAATTCCATGGTATTATTTACCTATATAAGTTTCTGAGAACACCAAATGAATGCACAGACCTACACTAATCTGGAATATTTTATATTCAGTATTATAGAGTCGGAAAGTGGGATAGTTGATTTAAACCAGACTTTCAAAAGCCACCGGAATTGGAAAAATCAACATAGATTCCAACTCGTCGTTCAAATTCAAAATCCAGCTGTTTACGTGCGTCCAAAAGTTTCCGGAAGAGGCTACTTTCAATATGGTGGACAAAAAAGTCAGAGAACTATTGAACATGGTTTAGTAGGCCGATTAGTCTCCGAAGAAACCCAAAAAAAAAATGACAAGCTTTTCATTCTTGGTTTCTCCATGTTCTCGGAAAATTTGATTATCTTATTTTGTCCAGCTTTCCATTCTCGTTCCAGACATTGGGATTGTTTAGGATGTATAATTTCTTCCCCGAACATTTCTTGAAAATTACATACCTTGCCAAATCGTGCAACAGGCTGCCCATTGAAATTTTCGACTTGGAAATAGTTAGCTTGAGAGAGCTATGAATAATTTAGCTGGCATAGATTTGGAGCAGGGCGGATTTTTTTTGCCCTTCCATCGCTTTTCCTTGATTTGAGGCAAAGTTTCGATTTGTTGTTTGTCCAGAAGCATTTCTAATATTTTCCTCTAGTAAAAATTACTTTTCTTTGGTAAATACTACTTTTCTTTAGTAAATACTACTTTTCTATAGTAAATAATACTATTTTCCCTAGTAAATACTACTACTTTTCTTCATCATAGAAGTCATAATTCAGCTTGACCAGTTAGATGAATTATGACTAACAGTTATGGTCACTAGAAAGCCTACAAAAAGTCATAAAAAGTGCACCAACTATGACCGGTTATCCAGTTCAATTAAACTTCCCTACAAAAACTCAGACTAGTCCTTTAAATGCATTTGACTATCAGCTGGGATTTGGGTTTGATAATCTTAGTTTTCTTTACTGGCTTCTTATACTAGAGCAACTTTACGGCTGATTCTTTTTGATTGGCTTTTCCCGGAAAAGTAGATTAATTAAGTATGCATAGTTTTCTTTTCTAGCTTTAGCTTTGAACTGGCAGTGGGAATCTTGGGAAAAATGTCTCCAATCCTACTTCTGACTCTAACCCCATGGTCCAAAGTCTAAGGATCAATTATTTCATCTTCTGTAACACTTTGAGCTTTGGCCGACCCAGTTACGGCCTGGCCTGACACCACCGTAGCTAATGCCTTGGGAATAATTAGCTGTTTAGCTGAGGCTCAAGTTGAACCAAAGGCTTTTTGAACCGGTGCCTTTGGAACTTGAGTTTCTGGAACATGGATGTACTGGGAATCTCCGTGTTGCTCTCCGAACGGAATCTCCGTGATGCTCTCTGAAAAGATCTCAATTGGGGGTTTGAAAATGGGATTTTTGAATGGCTTTTTTGACTAGGTACCAAAGAAATTTGCAGAATTATGAGATAGCTATAGGAGAGTCAGAAAATGGGTTGGACTCTCTCCACTGTATATTACTCTAAGTCCCATAGACTATAGCTTTTTAGTAGTCTAGTAGATCCAGTATATTGGTGTTTTCAGTATTAATGATTTCCGTGGATTGGTGATTGGGTTGATCCTTCAAACACATAATAGAACTTATTGTTTATTTCTGTTTTTTAGGCCGGAGATTTCTTTTGTAACACGGATAAAGGTGGATGGATAAAGCTGATATCCGAAAAAATCAATTTCCCCCAAATTAATGTCCCCATTCACGAAGATTAAGATAACAACTCTGGAATAAAGTAAACCCTTTTTAACTCTGAATTAAAAAGATTCAAATCCGCCAATTTTATTTTGAGTGTTGCAGAATATCATGTATTTAATTTAAAAAAAAAGTAGTTAAAATTACAGAGATATTCATATGGATATTAATTTTTTGGGGCAGATTTTCGAATAATCTACAGGTTAAAATTAAAAATGTGACCAAAAATTAAAAATGGGTCACCTTAAGAAAAAGGTTTGCAGGAAAATATCGTAAAATCGTTTTTCAGAATTTCGGAAGTCAAGAGACGTATAAAAATGCCTTTTAATGACACTTGAAATCAATCTTTCGATAGCTTTAATTCTATGATACCCAATTCCAAACTTGGAAAATGGCAAATTCTCAAGCATTTGAAAATTATTGATATCAACAGCAAGTCCCGATGCGTCATGGCTTGAAACTTAATACTTGAATGCCTTCCTGGGGTATTTTGATATTACCATTTCCTTAACAATAACATTACTCTGTACTCGGCGAGGGAAGTATCATAGATTTAGATACAGGAGTATATATACAGGTATAATTTAGAAATAGTTAAAAATTTAATATGATTCTAGATATAGATTCAGGTGTATAGATGTATAGAGGGGAGAGTAATATTGAAGAGTAAGACATGGTGGACTATATGCCGAACATGCAGCAGTGCACGAGGAAAGGTTAGTGTTCGGGCCACACACGGAATCAAAATGACTGATATTTGACGTGCGTCATGATCACATTAACATGCCTATATATTTCAATTCTTTTGTTTACTTGTGGTTACTAGAACCCTGAAAACCGACCCCCATCCGACCTGCACATAGATACATGGCCTGCATTTAAGTCTTTTGGGTGCAACTATATAACAACAAGTCCCAGTCATTGATCAAGATATATTTCGTCAGCTCGCCTCAACGGAGAGAAAATTATTAACTTCTATTATTACTTTAAGAGACCCCGAATGCAAATAATTGCTGTGACAACTGACGACTTACTAGAGTATTTAAAACCGATTACATAAGTTTGAAACGAACTTATTAATAATCACTACAGTGGAAAAGTGGTGAAGAGAGAGAAAAACCTACAAACAAGAAATTGACAAGAAATGTCATTTTTTTTTCATACTCAAAGTTAATCAATGGGGCAGGTTGTGGTGGCCCTGGTGGGAACCGTGTCCCAGGTGAGCCAGGCCCATAGCGTGTCCCAGATGACCCAGGCCCATAGCGTGTCCCAGATGACCCAGGCCCATAGCGTGTCCCAGATGACCCAGGCCCATAGCGTGCCCTTGGTGTGCGTCATGCATAGAGTGCCCTTGGTGTGCGTCATGCATAGAGTGCCCTTGGTTCTTTGACATCAGATCGCCTCCGATTTCCCGCTTCCGATTCCCAGGAACGTTGGAAAGTCTCTCTGCATCTTCGGAAGTCAAGAAGTAGACGCTCTTGGGAGTACAGGATGAGTCATCGTAAACCTGGTTTGTTTCGATCTCGCGCACCCGATGGTACGAACATCCACACATTTGGACCTCAAGATTGGTGACCCTATTTGCGGCATCCAAACGTACTTTGTAAGGCGTGATTTCACCTTTGGGTCTGAACAGAAAGTAGTAGTCATCCACCTTGCCAAAGACTTGGCGGCTGGCGTCGTCTTCTTTGAAACTAATCTCGCCATTTTCCAAGTGAAGCAAGGGAAGAAGCGAGTATCGTTCATCCGCAATAGCAATTAAGTCCTTTTCGCTGGTCTGGACTCTGCGGAGCGGCTGAAAACGGCCTTCATTGTTTTGCACATAGAAATTTCCAGTCAGTGCGCAAGCAAGCGAGGCAAAGAGGAGTGCCAGGATGGAGGAGGTTCTCATGGTTGAAATTGAGAAATTGGTTGGAAGCTGATTGGTTCAAAAATTGCAATTGATTCAAAAAAAATTGTTGGTTTGTTTTGGGTTAAGTGTGTGATAACTTAGTGAAGTGTTGAACGGTGGGTCTTTCAGTTCGTCTTATATAGCTACAATTCAGCTCTAGAGTGACATTTGGGCTGGAAATTTTAGGAGATTGCAAAAATTCTGGTCACGCTTCATGCACATTGATTCCAAAAAATATTTCCGTAAAATACACCTTAATTCCTCTACAATCACCATTTCATACCTACCACATTGTACTCACCACCTCCCACATTCCCCAATTCCCACCCACTTTCTACATCCACCAATGTCCAATCACCACTCTCATCCCCACGGTATTCTACAAATCTCCAAATTCATAACCCGCTCAAATCTCAGTACTCTTGCACTCTAATTTAGCCAGATTTCCGGGTCTAGGCCCGATTTCTGACCCAGTGCCTGCGCACCCCGGCCTTTCGCGGCCACACACAGTGCAACAATGGAGAGAAATAGCTCTCACTTGGACGAAAAGGAAAACTTCCGACCGTGGCCTCATCATTAATTTTCACTAAAAACATATCGATATCTCGTTATTTTCTGTTTCCTTTTTTTTTATACCACAATTGATGATTCTCTTCGTTTTGCTGCGGTGAATACTGAGATCTCTTCTTGTACCAAAAAAAAATATTTATAACTTGGGGTTGAGGTAGGAACAGTAGGTCTCATGGAAGCCTAGAATCTTTTCCTATTTGGGTAAATTATAGCTTATCTTCAATATAATAGAAACAGATCAATAAGATTTCTGAACGAAATTAGACTCTTGAGGCGGAATATGCCCCTTCAACGGACTGATTTACTTTTTTGAGTAAGTAATCTTTGAGTGGATTTGCCACCACAGTCACATGTGTGACCACCTCTAAAAACGACTTTATGGCCTGATCGATCATGCAATTTGTTTGACCTGCACTCTATTCTTTCCTGATTTGCTTCTTTTTGTTGCCTGGTTGGTCACGCCTTTATGTCCGGCGTTGTTTGACGTCCGGATTTGGCAAAGCAGGGTTCAGGTCTCGCAGCTCTCTGTCTTCTGCCACGTGATGTCTAACTTATCAGCTTCAAATTTGCACTGAATCAGTCAAAATTTACTAACTCATGTTGAATAAACCCAGACTGGCTTTTAAGAATCCCTGGTATGGCTAATTCAATCAATTGTGGTTGTTTTAGGATCCTGTACTAAATTCACGTACGTGAAAATATGGTGGCTTATCCCAAATCAATTGTATGTCTCAAAGCGTAACTATCCAATTTGACAGCTGTACCTCAAAATTTCGTCAACAATGTCTCCATAGATAAGCATAGTGTATATTGAGTTTTGTCGGCTACTGTACACTTTAATTGTGCTCTCTATAATTGTGCTCCTCAAAATTGTACTCCATGATAATTGAAGCCTAGTGCCAGTATTTCAGAAATCTTCTGTAGTAGTAGAAACTGCCTTTTGAAAAATATAGAAAAATTAGGTCCATGTGCAGCTCTGGTCTTCGATTATAATAAGTTGAAAATACTCACGACGCGGTCGGAACACAGGAAAGTGCGAACCTGCCAATTATTGAGCCGCAATATGCAGTCCCAAAAGTCCAAGTGGCAGGTTCCGGGACAGCTTTTACAAAACACTGCAATTTTCAAAATTGTGATGTTTCATTTGCCTAAATGTACCTCTGGAATTCATATTATGTCTTGCAGATTAAAAACGAGACAAGTCGGAAAAAGGCGGAATGGTCAAAGAGGCATGTCTACAGTCAATACTTATATAGAGGATAAGCTCGTGTTTTGTTAGATTCCAAGACCGCTCTCAATATGAATAGACGTAAAAGATAAAGGATAAAGGACAAAAGAAAAAGACAAAAGACAAAAGACAAAAGACAACATTAAAAAAACGAAATGAAAAACAAGACATAATTGAGAAAAGAGAAGGGCTAAAGACGATCAGAAATAAGACTTGTGGTGAGGTGGTGCTGATTCCAGGTTACCAGAACAAAATGACTTTTTGGAAGTAGTCTTTACCTGTGATGTACGGTTTTCATCCTCTAACGGGTGAAACAGGTGAAATAAATTAATTTTCTGTTACTTTTACAAGTCAATTCCACTGATGTATCTGCTACTTCTACAGTAAATTCAGTCTACACTACCATATATTTGACTTATAGTACTCCACATTAAATCACTTTGTACAGAATAATTTGTATAGAATGATTTGTAACCAAACCAAATAGAATGTCTTTTTTTTTCTTTTGATAGGACTCCGATTTCCCTACCCCAGATTATAATGAGTGTCGCGCACGTATCACTAATTCGCACTTTGCACCCAATGTACCGCATTTTCACAAAATAAACCGCATTTTCACCACAATCACATTATCCGCAAAATCAATTCCGCCATTTGTCCTTTGAACTTTTGTGTTGTGTAACTGATTGCTTGGCTATGCGACTAGTATACACTCCATGGTAGTGCCCTGCTCATAAGTAGCCACTTCACCGCACTTAGACTTACAGACACTGTTCCGAGTAGACATACGCCAGATCCAGAAACCAAGCATTCGAGATGTTTTAAGAGCTAAAATTCTATTAGAATTTCCAGCAGACGCTTTTTGTTGTAGTATTTTCTATTCTTCGACATATATCTTTGAGTTTCACGTAGTAACTGCACATCAGCTACGGGTTTAACCTGGGACCCCACGATTTCTATCTCTACTCTGCCAAATAAAGAGCAAGAAGAAAACAAAAAAAAGCCTTTTATGTCAGTACATTAGTATATAAACAGATCGGTATATTAATAGCAAAATTCTAGATTTGGCTTGTCCGTTCACAATTGGCTGGGCTATTATGTACACTCGATTCATATTTTCTATTCGGTCGATAGATTATAGCTCTCTGAGTACACTTCACTGTAAAGCTGGAACAAAGCTAAAAGCTGGACCAGAAACACGACATTATACTCGCCAATAAGCTCATACACTACTATTACCCATACCACTATCTATACCTTTGGCTCTTTAGACTCACAGCTCACTTCACCAAGTAAAAACGATGAATAGACTATATTCTCTAATATACACTGTGGACTTTGCATTAAAGTATACATTTAGCTATATACTTTACACTAAAATCTTGTATATCGAGTCACGAATACACACTAGACCAAGGACTATGGACACTACAACTCTTGTGGTTATCTGGTGCACCTTTACTCTAGAACCTATTTATTTCACTATCCTAAAACTTACTCTGGGGTCATTTATCTGATCGGAAATTGCCTTCCCCTCTAATACCTGAATTAGTGACAGACAGATTAATTGCTTGAATTGGGAGCAGCCTGACTCTTTAGAAAAGAGATATTTATTTTCCAAAGAATCAAGAAGCGAGACTTGATTTCTAGACCACTAAAATTTTAGTAAGAGCCAAGAGCTGCTCCTGAGACTGGCCACCACATTTAAATATTCCGTAGCCTCTTCAGTTTCAGATATTTTAATTACGGGAGTGTTCTGGTTTATTTTGAGGAACACGTGATTAAGTAGATAACAAGGTTTTACACGCGAAGACTTAACCTTTGATTTGGTTACACAGAAACGACCTGTCGCCACAAAGCAAGGCATTGAGCTGTACCACAACTAGACATTACAATTGTAAATACACAAAGCAGGGATTAGATGTAAGGTTCAGATTTGTACTCGGTACAGAGCCATGGTCCCGTACTGCATATAGCTCTTTTTCGCAGCCATTTCTTATTATAAATTATGACCGTGCGACCCCATTTTTCTAATTTTGTGACTACTCCTCTTCTTTCCTGTTTCCGTCGGATGTGACTAGGCAAACCAAGTCTAGTAGTTAGGGTCCAAACCTTCAGAAAATATATTTAAAGAACTGAAATTACGACCTCTCCACTAGTTTGGTACGCCATAGTTTTCCCCCACAGTAACAGACAAAGAAGATAGTCCGGCCTCTCGACACCTGGACAAGCGGCCAAGGCAACTGGTCTGCCCCTAAGTATTCTAGACGTCTTCCGGGTATTCCGGAAGTCTTGGTTAGTCTTTCCAGGAGCCAAGAATTTGGGATTCTGTGTGATTCAGGAAATGCCTGATCAACAGTTCTCTGGAACTCACAGAGCCCTCTTTCTTGACTAGTCCGATGGTGCTATCAACTTGGATAGTACAATGGCTTAGATTTCTAAGTGAGTATGAAGATGACACAAAGATAAATTACATTTGACTCTACTACTACTTAACTTCTAGCCTGAGTACAAGTCTAGTTCTAGCATTCATCGAGAGGACCAAACACAAACTACTCAACTCAAACTACTCAACTCAAACAAGCAAACACAAACAACCAAACACACACAACCAAACACAGAACAACTGCCAGTAAAGCTATAAAAAGCCGAAACAAGCAAAAAGACTAACTTAAAGTTATCAGAACCCCAAAAAGGCCCAAATGGACCGAAGTGGACTTATAAAAAAAGAATGATTGTTGTGGTGCACCGCAACATGATTTCTATTATACTAACCTTTACTAACAGCAAAAGCTAAGTTCAGGTTATGTTATAACTTGATCTTAGTGACCGGAACTAGCCCGATTTATTATGACTGGCCGACACCGATTCATTATGACCGGAACGACACCGATTAATTATGACCGGAAAAACACGGATCGCTAAATAATAACCGGAAAGACACCGATCGAAAAGTAATAACCGGAAAGAAAACGACAATAATGACCGGAACTAGCCCGGTCACTAAAGATTGAGCCTAGATTGTGCTGGTGCATTTCACCAGAGGGTGGGTGGGTAGCCATAAATTATGGCTTGGTTTTAAACTAGATTGGAATCTTTGCGCTAGATGTATCTACACAAAGAGCCAATCAGAGTCACTGGAATTTGTGACGGGCAATGGACTCTCAAAGCATATTTAGCCAGACTGAATTTCACTGTGACTCCGGGAACGTCACGAGTTCCAGTAAACAAAAAAAAAAAAAAAAAAAAAAAAAAAAAAAAAAAAAAAAAAAAAAAAAAAAAAAAAAAAAAAAAAAAAAAAAAAAAAAAAAAAAAAAAAAAAAAAAAAAAAAAAAAAAAAAAAAAAAAAAAAAAAAAAAAAAAAAAAAAAAAAAAAAAAAAAAAAAAAAAAAAAAAAAAAAAAAAAAAAAAAAAAAAAAAAAAAAAAAAAAAAAAAAAAAAAAAAAAAAAAAAAAAAAAAAAAAAAAAAAAAAAAAAAAAAAAAAAAAAAAAAAAAAAAAAAAAAAAAAAAAAAAAAAAAAAAAAAAAAAAAAAAAAAAAAAAAAAAAAAAAAAAAAAAAAAAAAAAAAAAAAAAAAAAAAAAAAAAAAAAAAAAAAAAAAAAAAAAAAAAAAAAAAAAAAAAAAAAAAAAAAAAAAAAAAAAAAAAAAAAAAAAAAAAAAAAAAAAAAAAAAAAAAAAAAAAAAAAAAAAAAAAAAAAAAAAAAAAAAAAAAAAAAAAAAAAAAAAAAAAAAAAAAAAAAAAAAAAAAAAAAAAAAAAAAAAAAAAAAAAAAAAAAAAAAAAAAAAAAAAAAAAAAAAAAAAAAAAAAAAAAAAAAAAAAAAAAAAAAAACAACAGAAAAACCACCGGCGAAATTAAAAAAAAAATAGCCGAGAAACAACAGAAAAACCAACTTCATACCCGGACCATATTGGATCCAAAAGAACGATGTTTGTGGCGTATTACAATCAGACTTCTACCTTGCTACCATTTCTACTAACAATTCAACTATGAATACTGCAGTGAAAACATCCAATCTGGAAAACGATTGGCCTAGATGTGCTGGTGCTTTATCACCAGAGGGCGGGCGGGTGGCCAAGGTTTATAATCTATTTTAGATTTTACCTTGGTTTAAAACATGGCTTGGTTTTTTTTGCCTAGTGATAGCTACAAAAAAAATCAAATCTATGTTTCTGGAATCCGTGATTGGTAATCGAGACTTACGGAATATTTAGCAAGAGTGAATTTCCACTAGGACTCGGAGACCTTCACGGAGAACCACGAAACAAAACCATAAGGATGTCCGAACCACTGACATTGAAACATACTTACTATAAGCAGACCCTAGATGGACCTAGAAGAATGATTCTTGTAAAGCTTCTTTGACTACAGGATGATTTCCATCATGTTAACATAATATGGTACTAGGATCAATCTAGCTACATTTATTCATACTCAATCTGAAATATGGTTGGGTCCAGATGTGCTGGTGCTTTAACACCAGAGGGCGGGTGGGTGGCCAAGGTTTATAACCTAGTTTAGGTTTGAATTTTGTTCAAACTTTGACTTGGATTAGGTTTACACTTGGTTTATATTTGAACTTGGTTAGGTTCACGCTTGGTTTGAATATGAACTTGAATTAGATTTGAGATCTGTTTAGATCTGATTTAGGTTTGAATTTGAACTTGGCTTAAACCTGAATTAGGTTTAGATTTGAAGTTCATTTAGATTTGAACTTGGACTTAAGCTTGATTTAAATCTGAACTTGGTTTGAATCTTTACTTGGTTTGAATTTGAATTTGTGTTAAATTTGAACTCGGTTTGGATATGAACTTGGATTGGATTTGAACTGGGTTTGGGTCTGATTGGTTTAGGTCCGAGTTTGGTTTATATCGGAACTTGATTTATATCTGAACTTGTTTTGAACTTGAATCTGGTTTAAATTTAAATCTGGTTGAGATTTGAATTTTGTTTTAATCTAAATTTAAACTTGGTTTAGTTTGAATTCGGATTAAATTTAGATTCGGATTGGATTTGAATTTGGTTTAGATTCAAACTGGGTCTAATTTGAATTTGGATTGGATTTGAATTTGGTTTAGATTCAAATTCGGTTTAAATTTGAACTTGGTTTGGATATGGACCTGGTTGAGACTTGAACTTGGTTTTAATTTAAACTGGTTTAGGTCTAGAACTTGGACTTCAACTTGATTTAGATCTGCACTTGGTTTAGATCTGCACTGCATTTAGGTCTGAATCGTGTTTAGATTTGAACTTGGACTTGGAATTGATTTAGGTCTGATTTGATTTAAATTTGATTTTGTTTAACTTTGAATTCGGTTTAAATTTGAATTCGGTTTGGATATGAACTTGGATTAGATTTGAGTTCGGTTAAGATCTGAAATTCGTTAAGATTTGAATTTGGTTTAGATATGAACTTGGCTAAGATCTGAATTTGGTTCAGATTCAAACTCGGTCCAGACTTGGACTTGGTTTAGATTTGAATTTGGTTGAGACTTAAGCTTCGTTAAGATTTGAAATCAGTTCAGATCTGAGTTCGGTTTAGATTTGAATTCGGCTTGGATTCAAGATTGGTTTGGATTTGAGTTCTGTTTGATTAGAATTCGGTTTTACTTTGAAATTGGCTTAAATTTAAACTTCGTTCAGATCTGAATTCGGATTAGATTTGAGCTTGAATAAGGTCTGGATTCGGTTTAGATTTAAACTTGGTTTACATTTGAATTCGATTCAAATACAAACTCGGTTCAGATTTGAATTTGGCCTAGATCTAAATTGAGTTTAAATTTGAACTTGGCTAAGATCTGAATTTGGCTTAGATCCAAATTCGGTTTAGATTTAAATTCAGATTAAATTCGAATTCGAATTAATTTGAATTAGGTTTACGTCTGAACCTGGTTTAAATTTGAATCTGGTCTAGATCTGCACTTGGATTGGATTTAGATTCGGTTTAGGTCTGAAATTGGTTTATGTTTGAATTTGGTTTAGATTTGAGATTGGCTAAGATTTAGACTGGGTTTAGATCTGAATACGTTAAGATTTGAATTCGGATTCGATTTGAATTCAGTTTCCGTCTGAGATCTGGTTCAGATCTGAATCTGGTCTAAACTTGAATCTGGTTCAGATCTGCATCTGATTTAAATTTGAATTTGGTTCAGATCTGAATCTGGTTTAGGTTTGAATTCGGTTTAGATTTAAATTTGGTTAAGATTTAAATTTGGTTTAAACTTGAATTCGATTCATATTTAAATTCGATTCAGGTTTACATTCGGTTCAGGTTTAAATTCGGTTCAGATCTAAATTTGATTTAGTTTTGAATTCGGTTTCAAAATCTATTTATTCAGGAGTTGACTTGATTACAACTTCACTCAATTCACAGATCACCAATTACAGAGAAGTCACGGGTGGTACAACGTTTTAAAGGTGGCTGAGGTAATTGGGACGAGCATTGGAGTCTCTAGCCAAATTTCAACAAGACTGTATCTCTACTGAGACTCTGGAGGCTTGGTTGACAATTTCTCAGCTTACTAAGACCGGTAGCTGCTGAGACTGGTGGTTTACTGAGACTGGTAGTTTACTGAGCCTGGCAGTTGGCGAGATTTTGCAGTTTGGCGAGCTGCTGCAATTTGGTGAAGTTGTAGTGGAGAAGAGGGCGATGGTGGGAAGCAGGCATTATTTGGATCTGTAAAGAATTGTAGTGGATGGTTCTGGTACGCTATACCAATTTGTGGGTGGGCTGGACTCGGTCAAATGATGCATTCTCGTCAAATGAACCTCTATGTCTATGGGATTATGGCACGACCCTAGGAAAGAACCTGGGCCCATAATACTGAGGATAGTGAGACGAGCAGCATCATTAGACCCATTTTATAGCTGATTTACTGGATATAAACTGTAGTTGAGCACGCTAAGATTTCTATGGCTGCGTATTGGCGAAGTCGTACAGAACAGACTCAATACCACCATTCATTACAGAAATGGAGCAGTACGGAAACCACGAGGTGGTTTTCTAGAGTGGTATGGGTAAGATTAGCGATGGAAAAGGAGGCTTATGGATTTTAACCCAGCTCTCTATACCGTCTCTTTCCACCTGTATACCGTCTCATTACCGTCATTTTACCTTCACCGCACCGGCCCTTTATCGTCTCTGTTCCATCTCTTTACCGTCTATTTTTCTTCCCTTTATCTTCTCTTTCCGCCTCTTTCCGCCTCTTTTCCGCCTCTTTTCCGTTCCATACCGTTCGATACTGTTTGTGTACTGCTCCATAGCCTATAAAGCTGCTCCCTGGAGCTTCACTACTTTCGGAACGTCCCCTGCACCAAATCCCAAACCGACGACCTCTCCAAACTACTCAATCTGGTCTTAAAAATTCTTCCAACACTACGCACGCCTTCGAGTGATGCCAGAGCAGACCGGAAATCTTGAAGAGGCTCATGGAGCCGGAATATACTCTGCAGAGACAAGCAATGTCAGAGAAGACTTCCAAGGGTAAGTATGGAGATGTCAACGGGCTCGAAAACGCCATCCAGAAAAACCTTTTGCGCAGGTACATCTTGGGTGCACGCAACTCGCTTCCTCTATGACTCTAGATTTTACATAGAGAGTGGAGGCCTGTATATTCTTCTTGATAGTCTAGCGTTCAGCTAAAAAAGCGGGAATAAACGGTATATTTTATCCTTATGTATCAGAGGAAAGTCCACTAGAGTATATGGTACACATATCACTTTTACTACGGACATAGTGCTACTATGGCTACCAGGACTAGGAGTATCAGGACTAGGAGTATCAGGAGTAAAGTAGTAAAGTGGTGTTTGAAGGTTTGCTCATTGTTTTGCTTCTTTTAGCTTCTTTTTACCTCGATGCCATCTTTCTTATGTAGCCTCTAGCTCGGGATCACCAGTTGGGTGTGCTCATTATCGGCACAGACGAACAGTGTAACCTTTATATAGTGTTACTATATTTAATGTAATTTTTACTTAATCTTTCTGTCATTCTCTATTAAATATATTCGATTTTACATTTATTTAGAGCTACTTTTATTTAGTGCTACTTTTATCCAGTGTTAATTTTATTTACTGTTCCCTCTATTCAGTTTAATTTTATTCGGTAGTATTTTGATTTACTGTTACTTTATTTAGCGTTTTTTTTTAATTTAATATTAATTTTGGTTCCTGCTACTCTGATTTAGTAGTATTACTACAGCTAGTTATATTTCTAGAAGTCCCTTGGGAATTATGTATTCTAAGGTATACTCAGAGTGGTGTTCCGGGCTCATAACCCACAAAGTATATGCAGAGAAATCAGATTGTGGAATACTTTAATATGGCTCAGGAATCCCCTGACATCCACTTCTCATAAAGCCGTAGCCAGCAAAAAATAGCTACTTAGCCCATCACTGTTGAACATCAATACCTATAAGATGTTTTATATTATGTGCAGTACAAGAATATTATAGAAAAAATCCGGGGTGCGAGAGGTACGGGTGTCTGCAAAAAGTTCACTAGCTGCGAACTACTCTCACTAGTCTCCACCTTATGTTCCGCTTCACACAATTGGCCAGACACACGGCCCGGCGCACGGTGCGGTGGGCCAGCACGGCACGTGACCCGGCCTCACTGCCCATGCAGAAGTACCAAGAAAAACTCCAGGCCAAAGCGGCGCAAATGGGCGTTTCGTCCGTGGACGAATTGACGCTGAAGCTCCAGGCGGACATCGAAGCCAAAAAAAAGCAAATGAACGCAGTGGACCCCTTGGCGGAGCTTGAAGCGCACGAAAAGAAGCAAGCGGAAAAAGCGCGTGCTAACCGTGCCAAGACGTTTGCCGAAAGAGGCCAAGTCGACCAGAAAAGCCCTCAGGCTCCTTACAAGACTCTACAATCATTTGTAGATGTTGACAAAATCAAGGACTTGCCAGCCAAGGAGTTGGAGTTTATTTGGCGTGCCCGCTTTGCCAGCAACGAAAGGGCCATGAGCGCGGTGTTGCTGGGGGAGCAGTTCTCTCGGATGTTCGCCAATGCTTTCAAAAACCCCAATTTCATCTTGCCTCTTCCCAAAGAAGGCGATGGCTACGAGATGCACTTTGTGCAGTGGAGCTTTGTGGGGCCGCAGACTTCCCATTGTATGCTCACATCTTTGGCCGAGTACAAGTTGCACAAGGAATACGCCAAGCCACACACCACGTTGATGTTCCACCAGGACATCATGCACGACAAAGGTCTGGTTTTGATGAATGGGCAGGTGGAGGATGATGTGCCCCTTACGCTTGACGAGGCGCAGTTGTTGGTGTTGAATGTGCAACGGTTCTATGGCGTGACCGAGAGCAAGTCCAAGTTGGCCTTGTTGCAGGCCTTTACTTCGGGTGACCTGGCTTTCGACATGGACGCCTTGATTACCGAGGCCGCTTCAATGTAAGTGCTCGAGCCACTAGATTTGTTGTCATGAACCCAAAGTCAAATGACACCCATACAAGTTTCTTTTACTGAAGTGTATGTGAACAGACATTTTATGGTGATGATTGAAATTGATATTAAATGCTTCAGTACCTCAATTCATTGCATCATATTGATCTCATCCTGTTCAGTCCATCAGTGTGAATCTGTATTTCTACCAATTGGACAGTCTATAGTCCAAAATAGACAGTCTCATTTTCCATAGTCTAAATCCACAATCCCCGATTTTGCGATATTATAAGTTTACACTCGAGTCCTAATCAGGTCTATATCATAAAATGTCTGCATCGTCGATAGTCTATAACTCTATTGGTGTAGTATGCTTTAATGCAGGAATTGCGTGATTCTACAAAAGTACATTTCCATAGGTCTTATTCCACGATTCTACAGCTTAAAAACTCGACAATTTTATATGTGAAGTTTATAACTCTAAAGCCGTCAGTTTTTGCAGGTCTAATTTTGTCTACCAGAAACCACCATTATCCAGAATGGTGTGTATATAACTCTATAGTTATGTCTCCAAGTCTACAGTCTTTCAGTGTACTTGCCTACAGGCTTATTTGGATTCTATAGCTTTGAAATTCTATTCTTCAATGTCCAATAAAAATTCTGGTCTCCATGTGTAAAAGTGTATATTTCTGTAGCTCTATAGCTGTCTGAGTTCATCTGCTAAAATCATATTCTCTCAGTCTATAAGTCTACATTTATGTATATCTCCAAGTCTATCTCCATAACCATTTCTAGTTCTAAATTCTAAATTCGCTCGCTCTCGATCTATGAATCTTAGTATTATCAGCCCAGTAATCTATAATTATATTAGTGTATTTTGAGTCTACGTCTAAGTCTAAGTCGGTATTGTCCAATTTGCGTGTAGTGAATAATTCATAATTCTCAGCTCTATTAGTCTAAAGTCTAAACTCTATTAAATGTGCCCTGTACAGTGAAATTTTATGTAGTGTAGTCTTGTGTGTGGTAGCCTAGTATACTGTATAGTATCTCTTGTCGAGTCTGTAATGTAGTCATCTAAAAATCCAAAACTCATAGGCTTATTCTATCACTTTTTCCATATTTTCCATATTTCCTAGTCGTATAGTGTAGGCCTGAGGTATAGTCTTCACAATTTTTGGTAGTAGCCATAGGTATTATCTCGAAATGCGGAATAAGGCTTTCTAGTAACTTCTACATCAAAAGGCTCAGACTCGGACTCGAAATTCAAACTGGGATTGATGATTTGTAGCTTTGACGTAGCCACGAGCATCTTGACCAGCTTTTTTTAGGGGCCATTCCCTTCTTCCAGGCTCGAATTCCTGGTCTTTCCATGCTGGCGTATTTCCAGATTGGGTTGGTCTATGGCATTGCCCTGAATCCCGGCCTTTTAATCATGTAGAAGAAATGGCTGCAACCCCCGGAATAGGCCTCGGCACACCCGTACACCGCGCTACCCCAGGCCAAAAAGGCCCAACGCAAAGAACCCGTTTTCCCCAGCAATTGGAGTGAAAATAAATTTTTTGAAAAGATCGAATTCCGGACACTACATTGGTATTTTTTTTTTTTTTTTTTCCCCCAAAATGGGCCTCAGGTTGGCGTTTGGACGCTTGTGTGCTAGCCAGTTCCGGCCGCGCTGCCATTTCCGAGGGCCACCTTACATCCTTCACTTCAAGCCTTATAATTGTCACCCCATGATTTTTGTTTAGTATAAAGATATGCTTAGCTCTCACTTTACTACGCTACTAAACAGCCAGTATAGTACATAACCAATAAGTGGTAGATCGTGACTAGCACAAGAGATCTATACGACCCATTATGATAAAAAATATTATATGCAGTATGATAATCAAGTGATATAAAGAAAGCTTTTATAGCTTCTAATATCAGTATACTAAAAACTTTTATTATTTAATTTGATTATTATATTAGTTAATGTAGTTTCAGGTAATGGGGAATATTACAGGTGCTTCGACAATGGGTAGAGCGGAGGAGCAAGAATGAGGAGCGGAGGAGGAGTAGAAATGGGGAGCGAAAAGGGAACTTTTACATCCATGAAATGTTGTCCATTCTCCTTTGTCACCTTCCTTTCCTTCCCTCGTTTATCCCAATCTTTCTGTATCTTCTCCTTTATCCTATTCCCTCTGCATCGTGGCCATCCTGCATAGTAGTCACTGTCTCACAACTCATTGCTTCTTTTCTCGATGCTTTCTTGCTCAATGCTTCTTTTCTCGATACTTTTTTTCTCTTTGGTGTCTTCTTAGCTCTGTTGTTCTTTGCTTCTGGAGGTCCTGGTCCATGAGAATCCATTGGAGAGGTGGTACTCGCTAGTTTGGCTCCACCCAGTATAAATAAAGACTCCTTTCTGTTGAACTTTGTAGAGACTAGCATGTTTGGCTTAGTCTGTGTTTCTTTCTGTCTTTTCTTCTGTTTGGCTTAGTTTCTGTCTTTCTTTCTTTCTTTCTTTCCTTCTGTTTGTCTGAAGTCACTGTCTGAAGTCACTGTCTTAAGTCTCTGTCTTAAGGTTCTGTCTTACGGTTCTGTCTGAAGTCTTTGTCTTTTTGTCTGTCTATCGGTTTGATTGTGTGTATGTGTGTGGGCTAGAAAATTGTTGTAAAGAATTGAGGGGGGAATGGCTCGTATTTATAGTTTTTTTTGAATGGTTGCGAATCGGGTCGGTCGCTTTTCTGTCGGTCAGTTTTATGTCGGCCGCTTTTAGGTCGGTCACTTTTCTGTCGGCTCTGTCACATCTGTCAATTCTGTAGGTATGCTAATAATAGCAAATATTATTATAGTGTGGTATAAAAATTTAGCAGTGCCAGAGTATAGTGAGTACTGTATATTAGACTAATAGAGAATTCCTACATAAAGTGTCATGGTAGTTCTTTAGTGTCTCAGTACTTTGTTGATTTAGTACTTTGTGGTTGGCATTTACTATAAAAGACGAAGAACATTGTAAATAGGTGTTTTGGTTATATGCGGTAGTGTATAGTAAACTGAACATAGAGAATATGCCTCCAAGTGTATCAATTCCTGTGTGATTAATTCACGGATTCATATTCAGAAAGTTGGAAATAGTACCTTTTGTAGGGTCAATTTATCTCCACACTCTTTCAATCAGTAATCTGATCACCGGTGTTTCTGGTATGTAGAATAGTGGTTTAGCAGTCATTGAAATCGCAATGAAATTCACCGGCTGTTTGAAGCGGTTCATTTGTCCAAAGCGACTCATCTGTCCAGAACCAACCCCGTTATTGCTGTTAGTATAAATACTAGTACGTTACTGTCCATCATGCTTTGACCGAAATTCTCCCGGTGCCCCGACCCTTTTTCCCCAGGCTCCATTCGATATCCTTAGAGTTACTTGGAGATAAGAAACGTCTCCCGGGGGGGTGAAAAAGGTCCAGGCTGGGATGATCAAAGAAGCGACCGGTCCATCGCTCCTCTAGGTCTTGTGCCTCTCCCAATCCACCCAGGTCTTGGGCAGGTCTCGCAAGAGTACGACCACGACACTCGACCATCATCCCACGGGTTTTGAATGCTTTTCCTTTCTGGAAAGATCCATTTTGTTCCCCATACTTTTGTGTTATCATGAGTATGGGATTCTGATCAGTCATAAAGAACTGTCATGATTCGAGGACAGGTTTATTGGTTGCAATAATGTGAACGTACCATTTGGATTTTCGATCTCTCTTAACTTCTTTGATCTTTCTATATCTTTTTTTCATGTTTGTACTCCCTGGTTTCTTGCTGGAAGGCTTGGGTGGATTGCGAGAAAAAGTGTAGAAATGCGAACAAATAGTGGGGATTCCCTGGGGTTTATATAATAGTTCGCACTGTGACCCAATGGTTGCAAAATCCGGTATGCTCAACTTTGTGTCTAGCCTACCAAATTTGGCAGCGAATTTTTTTTTTTTGTCTTGCATTTATTATTTTCTGATATGTTTTTTGTTTAAACATATGAGGTTAATATGGAGTAATTCCTGCATTCTAAATAACGCACTTTAGCCATTTTCAACCCCCAAACCTTTTTATCCAGTGAGCCCGTGCTACTCGTTGTCAAATCAAACTCTGAAGAGTTAGCGGTAGAGGCTTCAAGTGACTTATGCAAGCCTGGTAAGGACTATGCAACATGCTATTAAGTAACTGGTCTGTGAAGAGGCGTGGGCTTTTTTTTTTTTTGATTATTGTCGTGACCTCCATCCGCTCCTCCCTGCTCTCCAACACGCCCATGTTCTCTGATTTTTCTGAGCTTGTTACCAATTTTTTTCTGTGTGTTCGCAAAAAATTTGGCAATATCCTTATCGCCAGTATAGAATTCTAGGTTATTAGGGGCTAGGGTTTATTGCTTTAAATTTGGCGCCACAGTCTTCCTATTAAATTAGTTTGATTAAACGGTTGTTGATTCCAAATCCATATTTACGATATCAAACCGAATTAAAACATTTAGAGAAGGTTGGTTTGGTTATTTCTTTCAAAAAGAAGAAAGTCTATTTGGTTTAAAGTTGTTCCCTTGATCTTGCCAAATGGGGCTCTTCTTTATACATCCCCCGGATGCTACGATCTTGCCCCGCCTGGAAACACCGTCCCGTTCTGGGGATGCGAGTTTCTTTTTGACAAATCAATAGTGCTGAGCTTTCTTGGTTGTGCAAGAGCAAAACAATCTCTCAGTGACTTGGCGAACCTAAGGCCCCAAAGACATTGAAGCCAAAACCAGCAACAGTCCACGCCTGACTTTCGTGTTCCCAGCTTAAGGAAAACAACCAATCAAACCCTCGGGTTCCGGAATTGCATGTTGACCTCTGTGTTAAAAATAAGTGGAGGTTGGCCAAACGTAGTCCACTGCTTGAGTAGACTGAGCCAAGTCTTCGCTAGCCCAAAAGATGGACTGTATATAAACCTAAAGAGTAGAGTACTACTCTATTGGAACCACGTTTACTTTATTATTTTTATCAGATTCGCGGGACAATCGGAAATGATTGAAATGCAGCAAAGTACGGCCAAAGAATATGAATATACTGTTTTGGTAGACTGAAGTGGACGTGGGGAAACTGTAGTTTTTCCGGTCACGCGAGCCTATCTGTTATTGATGTCGGGGTGAATAAGTCGTACCAAATCATTAAGATAATTCTTGCATTGTTATTTGCCCTGACTTAAGAGGCTACACAAGCAATAGTTTAGGATCTTTCTGACTCGGTCAGCGGTAGAATCACCTTCCCCATAATATCGCTTTCATCAGTGAGATCATTTATTCTTATAATTACTTAAAAGATTAGAGTATTTCATAATCCTAAAACAGATGTTTTCTCTTCTCGAGATTATCTTCGATTTCATTTCTCTAGACCAAATTGACCCACTTTTATACAATTCTATGTCTACACTTTGAAACCAAAACTATTCAAAATACACTTTACCTAAAATTCTGTGGCCCTGTATGATCATTGGTCCCAGTCTAAAGCCACTAATTTTAATTTTTAGTCTGTTAAGCGAATACTTTACATCATAAGAACAATTCGTCAATCTTATTCTGAAGGGCCAATTATCAGTATACACTGTTTTGGTTATAGTGTTATATATTACTGTGATATTCTTGTACATGGACTATTTACTAATATACAAACTATTATTTAAAGTCATATTATATGACCTCAAGGTTTCACTATATAAAACTATTATACATTTATTACTCTTCACTACCACGTAGTTACACTTCTTATATTTGCATAGCTAGAAGTGGATAATGAAAGTTAGTCTACCGACTATTCACTGACTTTACTACTCGATTTCATACACCAGTTCTATCCAGCAATATTACTCAAAAACTCATTCATCTATTAAACCATCGTCATTATGATTAGGTAAATGTTTGGATGACAGTAGATGGTACCACAAATAATACTACATAGTATAGACCAGAAATTAGAAGAAGTGAAGTATTGAAGTGTAGTATTAACCATTACTAAGTAACAGTCCAGTGGTTGTAGACTATGAGATGGGACTAGGAAGAACGTTCGTTGGGCCACTACTCACTCTGAATTCACGACTCTATGATACTAAAACGCTATATGTCTACTGCACATAGTGCTGTACTATTCTACTCACCACTTTACGGTAGTCACTGACAGTGGTGTATTAAAGTATTATAATGGCCGGAAATTGTGATTTATACAAACATAGATCAATAAGCACTACGTGAGATTTCTTTACTAACTTTACACGATTTAGCTCCGTCTATTATAGTGTACTGTAATACAAATACTCTAGTCTACGCTTGTACCTTGGAATTAGGATGGTCTGGTACGAATTCTGGTGTTACCTGCTCAAGCACACCGTGATCATATTTACACGTGCTTGGTCATAATACTCTATACTTTTTCATTACCCTATTACTCTCTATTACTCTCTATTACCCATACTTCACCGAGAGCATGGGATGATCACTGTATGAACATTTCATAGCAGTTCCATTGCTGGAGTAGCTTCAAGACCCATTGACAACCACTTCAGATTCTATGAGCGGTATTGACGGAAATCCGTAATAAGGCTTCAATGAGTGACAAACCAAGGACCCATGAAGTTAACACAACCCTGTTTGGAATCTCGTCAAAAAACAACCTTTGTACTCTCCTCAGCAATATCCGGCTAGTAAAAGGAAGAGTTAATCTCAATATAGAAACAACCGACTTACGGCTTATTCTCGTCATATGGGAACGTATGAAATCCACTGGAAATATTGTAAGGCCAGAACCAGCTCCACTGACCAAACTCGCTCTTTGCCAATTGGTCAGATTTTCAAAAGATCTTTCGATAAATCCCAACCTTACTAGCCTAGGCTCAAAAGATCATCCAAAGAGGGGGGCTTTTTCTTGGCTGCACGTGCAGGAGGCTTGAGTGTACGCTTGGCTGGGACTTTCACTGGCTTTTCCGGTACATAGTCGTCGGAGTCGGAATCGGATACCTGCACTTTTTCCTTCGACTTTGGTGCTACTCTTTTAGGAGTTGTCTTTGATGTTCGGTTAGGTGCAGTTTTTGTACTACTCCTTGACGCAGGAGTCTTTGTCTGGTTCATCTGAAAGTCTTCCTCATCCGACTCCAAAAAAGTGGTCTTCTTGACTGCTTGTTCCGGTACATTGACGTCCTCCAACGGCTTCCGTTTTGTATCGTAGCGTAACTTGTTGAGAAGTTGGCGAAACGACTTTTTCATAGAAACATCGTCACCCGCATGGAACTCGGTTTCGTCAATATTAATCTTTTGAAGCTGAGCGGTGGCCGTGCTAATGGTCTTTTCCACGAAATCAGAGAAGATCTGCTTATCGTCCTGCTCGATGAACTTCTTGGTAGCCTCGAAAATGGCATTTTCCGGTATTAAATGAAGCTCGGTTTCGCCCAATGATTGCTTGAGGATATGCTGTATGGACACATTTTCCACGGGAACAATTGGTTCTGGATCCAGGCCGTTCTTGGGCCCGTTCTTGGGCCTGGGGACTGCTTCCACCTTTTTTTTATGGTAAAGCAAGATATCGTCCACATTGGCAATCTTTCCCACGTACCGATTAGAAAAACGGCGGGCATTTTCCACCTCGTAGTCTCCCGTATGGTCGACTCTTAGCCGTACAAGAGGTAGAGTGTCGTTTTCAGCGCCTTCTTTGGCACGGGAGATCATATTTTCCACCTGTTCATTCAAAAACGACGCAATATCCGCCTTAGAAGCCGGGCCCTCCACAAAATGTTCATCCCGTAGACAAACATCTTCAATAATAAAAGGACGGACCGTAGTGAGCGGAATCGCCTCCAACGTGTAGTCTTTTCCGCGGATTTTCAACAAAAAAACGTGTTTCTGAGCTGCTTCCGCCTGGCAAAGCGACGTGGCCACAGAAGAGCCCGCCTGGAGCGTATCAAAACCCGTGGTGGGGTTATACTGAGGAAACGAAATACACTCGTGTTCATGGCCCCAGAGAACAAAGTCTAAAAAGCTCGGGAGAAAGTCTTCCGGAACATAAGACGTCATGGTATGACGGTGGTGGTTCTGGTGCAAGCATAAGAGATTAAAGAAATCCGCTTCCAGCTCCGGTTTCTGGAACGTCACATCGCCATTCCGCATGATCCGCTGAAGCCGCTCGTCTCGCACATTGTTGATACCGTAGAGAGCCAACTTGGTGAAACCTTTCTGGAACACCAAAGGCGTCACGGTGATTTTGTCCAGCCGGGGGATATGCCCAAAGTAGTTAATAAGTCCGGTGGTGGCCAACACATCCAATGGAGAAAGGAGCCCTTCTCCTGTGGCATCATCGTGGTTTCCTGAAATGGCAAAAACTGGAATGGACACGTTCATATTGGGGTCCTCATAGTTAACGGAATCACCCACGCGTAGAGCTGGAGCAGGGTCACTCAATAATTCCAACTCACAGGGCCGATCTCCCATACAATTCAACCGGAGCGACTGGATCACGTGAAGAAGCGATTTCTTCAGCGGCTTGGACACGTGGAACAAGTCGCCTCCTTGCACCACCATGTCCACGTCACGTGTCTTGGCAAGGTACGTGATTTCCTGGAAGGTGCGCCACAGGTCGTCTCCACGCACGGGGTCATTCTCTAGATAGCCCACATGATTGTCTGTTGTGAGGAGGATGGAAAGGGTATTTTCGTCGTCGGGAAGGGAGTTTACTGGGGGCATGTGACGATGAAGTGGAGGTGACTTGATGGACATGTGTGCGCGTGCAGGATAATGAGCCTAAATGTGGGGGCTCATAACAAAATGGGAATAGGTATGGGACAAGACAAAAATTGGGGTTATTTATAGGGATTCGATATGGGAGGTACACTACCGTCATCGAATGCAACTGTTAGCATACCGGGAAAACAGGTAATGGCTTCTGTAGATTGGTATTTTTGGGGCTATTGTATGCGTGTCCTGCATCAAAGGTAGATGGACTCGTACACCCTATTATTTTCCGATCTGTACGACTAAAGTAATACCATGGATCTAAGCTGCTTTCTTGCAATTTCTATTCAATTTTCAAGAGAGAAAAAGTGATATTTTGAAGTACTGGAATAAAGTGTGGACATACTCTGGGTGTACATCTATAGAACCAATAGCCATTTTACCAGCCTTCATAGGACCTGGAATATGATCTATGGGGCGAAGGAATTCATCGTAAGTTCAGTCTGTTGGTTTTTCAAAAGTCGGTTTTATATACTTGCATTTTTGGCTAGATCCAACCATTTGGATAGGATACACCGGGCTCATAACACGATTGTGCGGGCTCATAATACCCCGACTACTTCTACCCTTCTTCAGCCAACCAACTAAGTGTATAGTGAGCTTATATTACTACGACATTATTCCATAGTGTACATGTATTAGCCACTCAAGTGTGAGGAGTACAACTAACTTAGATGTGCTTCAGTTATCCTCTACGCACTCTATGCACTATTCCATCTTCGTAGCTCTACCACCAAGTCCACCTTAAGGATATGGCGAGGTCATTTTATTACTCTAAACTTTTTTTAATACTGACTTCTGTCTGATACTAGGATTGGTTTGTTTTTCCATGAGACATGCACGCAGCTGGATCAAGGCACGGGACTCGGTGTACAACTGCGTGTTCTGCGTTTGGTTCGCTTTTGATTAATGGACGAATTGGACGAGAACGAAAACGAAAACGACCACCTCGACAGAACATTTTTGTTGCGAAAATTTTGCCTTTCCAACGATTAGGTACGCTTGTATGGAGGATCGATTTCTGTTGGATTAGACTAATGTACAGTAGTCTAGCTTATACTCATGTAAGGTAGAATAGACTAGAGATATGAACGCTGAAGTGGTTGGTTTCAGAGTTGAGCTATTGTAGATAATGCCATTCTTCAGTACACTACTCCACTATTCACGCTACTAGATTTATAGTATACTGCTATACTGTACAGTCTAATGAATCTATGGTACACCACATTCAATATCGTGTACCATACTACCAAGCCTTCGTGTCATTTCGAATTTAGTTACATAATTAGACACAGCTAAGAAGAAAAAAACGGTGGGAATGATTTGACCGGTTCAATCATTCTCCAAAGAGCACTGTATGCAGGAGGGTGCCTATTTATTTGGTAAATCCAGTATCGAAAAGCCCATTCCGTTTAGAAATCTACAGAAACCTTTAAAACTATTTTTCTAGACTGTCTCCATGAATTCCCCCCAAAAAAAGACCTTTAAACCGCCCGTTCTGGATTTTCCACTCTCTTCCCATTATTAATCTGCTTTTTGTTGCTGTTTCAGTATATTACTAGTGTGCAGTGTTTTTAGTTTATATCCTAGTGCCTATTGGTCAGTTATATACTTTTGTGGGTGTACTTTTACCATATAGAAATATATTCAATTGCTATACACTATAGTAAATTGTACTTAAGTAATAGATAACACTATAAATATTTTAATTATACAGAAAATACGATACATTACTGTATTATACTGTGCACCTGTTTTAAACGATTATACCGCTCCAATTCTCTACTACCCATGCCAGAGCTGAAGCTGCATCATTGAATATCATCACTAAAAACTGAAGTCACTTTTGACTTGGTGGAGAGGTTATCCTTTCTTCTTTTGTTGTTTTTGTTCTTTTTTCTTTTTTTTTTAATCCCAGACTTCGTCAAAACGCAGCCCACAGCAACCAAGCCAGCTTCCAATGCTCCGTGGCGGTCTTTGGATTCGCAGGCAAAATATCACCATCTAATAATCCGTCAGTAGAAAGGTAAGAATCAGATCCGTCTCTCTGATACACACGTAAGCTATCAGTCACCACGAAACCATAATCAAGGTGTTCAAGCGGGGAAATTGAGGCAAATGTGGAGCAAAAAGCGACTCTGTTCCTTGGAATTATCACGTAATATATGTAATAGGAGTATAATGTGCCAGTAGAAGTTTAATTTATTTAATGACTTTCTATAGCTTTTATAATTTCAATCCTGTGTTTTTCTACTGAATTTTTCGTATAATTTATTCTGATGTACTTTAGTGTGTATTTATATAGTGTAGCTTATTTGTGGGTTGTAGTGTGGTTAGTGTGCTAAAAAAGTGGAAAAAAAAAAAAAAAAAAACGGTAAAATCACGTGGTAAATTTATAGCAGTGTCCTTATAGCTAAAAACTCTATTTTTTGTATGGCATACTTTTAGTGTCTGTTAATTAATATATAGCTCATTAGCGAAGTGTATATGCCTACACAAGTCCTGCGCGGCGACATCGGCCCAGAGGTCTGCGCGCGCTCTTTCAACTCCACAGAAAGTACCATCTATACCCAGTACTCCCACTCACGGCTTACGGCACCAGCGGACGTGTTTTTGTGTTTTTGTGTTTGTGTTTGTGACCGAGGAAACTATATAAAGCCGGCCGATCTGCTGCTGTTGGAAACCGTGAATTTTCTGTGGCACCGTGCAGTCTGCTTGATTGAGCTTGATTGAGTCTGATTCAACTGTATTGGACTGGTTTGAACTGTGCATCTGACGCTAATCACAGTTCTACACGAACTACACTTTAAAAAGATCCACCCGTTTTTTAAAGAGAATTCGAACTATACTTTGCCCAATCCTAGCCAAATCGCGTGCATTCGAGGCCCACTCTTATCGGCTACTCCTACTATAACCTCAGTGGCTACTTATTGACAATCGATTGATCTGCCGGAATTTAATCATACCTTTACAATCGACTAATTTTTCGATTTTGATAATCCATTGAGTTATCTACTCGTGGAAAAAGTCAATTGACCTAACTGATTCCTCACGTGACTGATCTACCTTTACTGATTGATTGTCATTTTACCATTGCCTGAATTGGATCACAGATTTACAGTGAACGGTTAAGTTTCTTCTACTTCTTCGCTGACTGATATATCTGGCAAATTAATCTTCTGCAGAACCAACTGGCAGATTTTAGTCCTCTCTACGATTATCCACTTTTTATTCCATGGATCAAAACCGGCAAGCGGACGAGATTGAGTCTCTCAAGTCCATTTACAATGATATCTTCGTGGACTTGACGTCCCACAACAAAGTATGGAGTCAGACCGCGTCGCCGCACTTCCAGATTCACCTCCAGTCTCACGAAAACCCAGACCGGCCCGTTGTTTCCGTGATTCTAGATATCATGTTCACTCCTACTTACCCCGAACTGGCTCCGGTGGTTCAGCTTCTCGAGCCGAAAAACCTCTTGAAGGCACGTCTACGTAAGCTTGAGCATAAGGTCAGTTCTGTACTCAAAGAATATCTTGGGGAAGAGATATGCTTTACGCTTATTATGGATGTGAAGGAGTTATTGGATGATTTCCAGCAAACCACGGAACAGGTGCTTTCTTTGGAAGAGGAACGAGTCAAACGGATTGCAAAAGAACGGCTTTTGCTTGAGCAAAAGGAAACCGAATCGCTCCGAGAAGCTCAGTCCGCCAAATTAAAACAGCTGGCTGAAATACATCGCCAGATCAAGGAATGGCATCAGGACGAGTCGTACCTGGACCCATACCCACAAAGCTATACACTGTTGGAGACTGCAGACGACTTGGTGCCTGCTTCCCTGTCTGCGTTCGTGTTCGATAGCGTTCTCGTGGGCGATGTGCCGGACTCCAACTCCCATTTCCGGTTCCGGGCCGTAGAGGGTTTTATTCGTTACACATGCAAAAACCTCCTACTGTCCATTTCAACTCAACACATTGTGCGGCCATATGTTCCACCCCCAACCAAACGACGGTTTCCCGAGGGCCAATTTTCATCACTCTCGTACTTACTTACGGAAATCACGCTCTCCGATCCTCATTGGCTGTCTGCAGCAGGGAAGACTGAGATCCAGAGCTTAGAGCTAGAACTAGAGACTGCCATGTCGCATAATAACTCCCCGTCCATACTCAAAGTGTACGGGTTTCAGATCGACCACAAGAAAGACCTTGATCTGTGGACGATTAGAATCTTGACGGAGTACTCTCTGAACCAGCAATACATTGATGAAATTCTCGTGACAGCTGAATCTATAAGTTGGGCCTTGGCTCGTTCTTGGATGATCCAGTTGCTTCCTGGTCTAGAACTCCTTCACACCTCGGGCATCTCCCACCGTTTGATTTGTCCACTAAGTGTACTTCTTTGCCATAAAGATGATGATCCCAGCGATAAAACACTCAAATACTGCCACCCCAACTATGGCTATAACCTCTTGCGCATGAAGAATTTGGGCTTGGAGTCTCTGTTCACTTCTCCTTTTGTGCCCAAGAACTGGGCAGATCCAGACCCATCAGGAGGACTAGCCAAGACGGATATCTGGCAACTTGGAGTGCTTTTTTTGCGTATCATGCTTGACTACGATATAGTTGATGGTGAGTTCCGGTCACCGGACGATTTCTTGATGAATTTCAATCCACGTGACTTTCCCGGAATGCAGGAGTATGCCGAAAGAGTATACGATCTTTTGAGCCGCATGCTCCAGCCAAAACTGCTGAAAAGATCGAGTGTTTTGGAGCTCAATGCGGTGAAATTCTTCCGGTCAGGTATAGAGGCGGACGTTGACCCGCTCCATGCACTCCGCTCCGATCCCATTGGCTCCTCCAAGTACCAGAGGAGTCTGCTCAATTTGGCCCGGCGAAATATGGCTTCTGCACGAGGGCCCAGGCGCAAACTGGATGTGCAAAACCATGATTTCGACGATTCACATGTTTTGGAGAACGATGACTTTCACAGCGCCTCCCGGTACGCCAGAGATTTCGAGGAGGTTGGGAAACTCGGTAAGGGAGGATTTGGCGAGGTGGTCAAAGCTCGGAATAAGATGGAGGGAACATTCTATGCCATCAAAAAAATCAAGCATCGTCAGGATAAATTAGAAACTCTTCTTTCCGAAGTGTTCTCTTTGGCAAGGCTCAACCACCAGTACATTGTGCGTTACTATGGGTGTTGGGTGGAAGAGATCGAAGTGAACGCGAGTGTTTTTGCCTCGGACTCGGAATCCAGCGAATCTGATGGGGATTTTGAGAGCCCCATGATCGCTCGGTCTCCTTCTTTCCTCAGCCGCGATAACTCGTTTCAGATCGACTACTTTACCAATTCCGTGGCTCTGTTGGATTATAGTTACGATAGTCGCATTGTGTTTGGAAGCGACACTGAAACTGAAAGTGGAAATGAGAGTGCGAGTGACAGTGGCGAAGAGAGTGTAACTGAAAGTGAAGAAGAGAGTGAAAGTGATGGTCACGGCTTGGTCAATGGAGGACGAGAGAGTTTGAGAAAGAACGGAGCCAAGGTGCCCAAAAGGTCCATTCTCTATATTCAAATGGAGTTCTGTGAAAACAACACGCTAGCGGATTTGATTGAGAGAGGACTTCCTCAGAATCCCAGCGAGTACTGGCGTCTCTTTCGCCAGATGCTAGAGGCGGTGTCCTATATCCATAGCTCGGGCTTTATCCACCGAGACTTGAAGCCCACTAATATTTTCATTGACAAGTCCAACAACGTCAAGGTGGGTGACTTTGGCTTGGCCAAGAACTCACAGTTATCGTCCGCTCTTGCCCAAAACAACCAGGTGGCTACTCCAAACAATGACCTCTCGACGGTGGTGGGCACGTTCTTCTACACGGCGCGGGAAGTGGCCACGGGCACTTACGACGAGAAAATCGACATGTACTCGTTGGGAATCATCTTCTTTGAGATGTGTTACCAGTTGGGAACGGGCATGGAGCGGGCCATGATCCTCAACGAGTTACGGTTGGTGGATGTCAAGTTCCCACCCGACTTTTCCGCCCGGAAAGCTACGGAACGTCAAATTGTCAAGCAGCTTCTCGACCATAGCGCAAGCAAGCGGCCTGGAGCGGCAGAATTGCTCCAAAGTGGGCTTATCCCCGTGGAACACCAGGATATCATCATCAAGGAAGCTCTCAAGTCGTTGGCAGATCCAGCGTCGCCCTGGCAGCAACAGGTCCGGGATACGCTCTTCAACCAGCCTCCGTCTTTGGCAAGAGACATTATGTTTGACCGGGTGGGAAAGACCTCACATGGGTCCATGATGGAAGCCACCACGGCGGATTTCTTGGTGTTTAGTGGGACTATCGACCAAATCCTGCAGATTTTCCGCAACCACGGAGCCATCCAGAATTATTACGGGAGTTTCTTGATCCCCCGGTCGGCCATGCAGGTGCAGGAACATACCTATGAGGTCCTTGACCGAAGTGGGTCCGTACTCACGCTAACGTATGACCTAGTATTACCGACAGCCCGGATTTTGAGCAGGGAACACATGAAAGTGCCCAAGATATTTACACATGAGTTTGTGTACCGGCCCAATGTGCGTGGTCTTGGAAAACCAGATAAGTACAGTGCCATGTCGTTTGATATTATTTCCCATAGCACAGACACTTTGATAGCAGACTCGGCCGAGGTGTTAAAGGCTGTGGACGAAATTATCCGGGCTGTTCCTGCACTCAACACCAAGCCCGCCCAGACTTTCATGCTTATTAATCATATGGACATCCTCAATAGCGTGATCAACTTCGCCTTTGGAAGTTCTCGTCTTAAGAATAAGCGCAGCGAGCTCATGGGAATCCTTTCCCAATTGGGGATCGAGCGAGGAGCAGAGGATATCAAGGCTTGTCTTAGGAACGAGTTCAAAATCCAGCATACCGTGGTGAAAGACTTGGTGGATCTCTTCAACTTTATGGTGGAGCCCGAAACAGCCAAATTGAAGCTCCGCAAGATAATGATGGACTCTCCTCTTTTAGGAAGGGTGGAGAAGGCTTTGGCGAATATTGCCGATATCTTAAAGGTGGCCCAGAAATTGGGCACTTCTACCAAGGTGCTCTTTTCGCCATTGAGCAACTATAACGCCAAATACTACGGCGGAAACTTCATGTTCCAGGTGATCCACCGTGTGGACAAGAACAGAAAGTACTCCCGCATAGCCACCGGGGGCCGGTACGATAATTTGATTGCTGACCTCTCCAACGAACTGCTGATCAAAACAGGAACTGCACATGCGGTCGGCGTGCAGCTCACCACCACGCTTTTATTTGTCATGACGAAAAACGGGCTTCACAAATCAAAAGTTCAGCAAAAATTGCCGGCCAGCAGATGTGATGTCCTCGTGGGGTGCCAGCAGTCGGTGCTTGCTCATGGTGGATTTGGGTTGCTTGGAGAGATGTGGACACGTGACATCCGCTGTGACTACTACGTGACTTCTTCGTATGATGACCTCGTGACCAGGGCCCTGCAGGACGGGGCAAACTGGGTTGTTCTTTTGAAACAAGCGAATGTGGCGGGGAAAAAGGGCCGAAAGAGCCTGTTCAAGCCCATCCGGGTCCGGAACTTGGCCCTGAATAGAGAGACGGATTTGGACTACGATGAAGCACTGGCTTTTCTCCTCTCGGAAATCCATGGCCAAACTCCGGAGGTGGATAGCCATGAATCAAAAACGGACGTGGACCTGGAAGTACTGCACAGTGCCGAATCTTTATTCAACATTGATCTTGACCAGAAAGTTAATGTGATTCCCAACCTTGCCAAGGGCCGCAAGAATAACAAGCGGGATAAATGGGAGTATGAAAGTGACCTGAAGTTTGCTGCTGCAGGCATGATGCGGGAGATGTCGACTGCTACAATTCTTACGGTGGATCTGACGGATGCAGTGTTGGATATGATTCTGGCCACGTCCATGCAGGTTCTGCAGGAGGAATGGCTCAAACGGGCTTTTTCCACCAATAACAAGCTTCCCCGGAATTTTGGCGTGAATATCTGGGAGGCCTTGAAGAAGGAAGCTGAACGAGGTTCCCGGTGGGTCATCCTCCATGCGCCCAAAACCGACTATACTACCGTGATCGATGTTCAGAGGTAAAACTGAGATGATTCGAGATGATTTTGAGATTTCATTCGAAAGTGTTAACCACTTAATTCTATAGTGCTTGGTGCTACTAACTAGACTCGGTGAGCTGCAGTGATGCATGCATAGAACACGAGTCTTTGCCAGCTAAGAGTTCTCGTACATATATAAATAGTCTACCAATATTAAGGTGGATTTTCTTTCGATTATTGAATAGTGTGTATATTAAACCTAAACCTAAGCACGTTGTATTGTTTTATAACTGCAATATGATCAATTAATACTTGGTATAATACATATTTCATTATTGTTTATACTTAATATGCACAAGGTAAACCAGCTTCTACAACCACTATACTACTATAAAATGCTTCTTAATGAAAGTCACTAAGTTCAGGACTACTCTCCTGCTATCGGTGAATAGGCTGGTACGTCCATATAGTGTGTTTTATTGAAATACACCTCACTGTAAAGGAAAGTTCTGGATGATCCTGAATGAAAGAGGAAAATCATTTTCAAATGGTATCAGTTTAAAAATTTTTTTTCTAGCTGAACTGCAAAAAGTAATTCTATATAATCTGGTGTGTGTAATTTTTTGTTCGTAACTCTATTTTTTTTCGCAAATGGTGAATCTGCGATCAATCGCGAATCGTGGGAATATTGGGTGCGAAAAAGGTGCGATGCTCGCCTTGAATACTGTACACTGCCACTGCTCCACCACTACCAATAAACCAAGTATATAAACTACTCTGTCTGCAGATTGTCTTGTAAATTTCGTCTAATTGCGTCTGATAGTGGTTTAATTTTTGTTTTATTTTTGTTTGTGTAAAGATTGCAAGAGACATATCAAGAGACAAGTCAAGATCTTAAAGCAAAAGGCTCTGAGCACACTCCGGAAATTCAAGTCCGATTGTGTTATTATGCAATTCTTATATAATTCATGTCATTCCCTTTGTTGAATACTGTACATTTCCTAAAAAAAATTGTTTTCCGTGGCTTTGTCAGACTCAACTCGGTCACGTCGCTGTTCACGACTGAGTTGAGAAATTCAACCTCGTCTGCCTAGTACTCCATAGACTCACGGACCCAATCTTATGCATTTTTCTAACTCATCTTTTTTGAGCTCCGGTAACTTCTTCAAAGTTGAGCACATCCGTGGAGATGTCAAGGAAAAAGCGTTTAATCTCGATGTTCGTCGAAACTTTGTACTTCATTATTTCCTTTTTCCAGGATTTGGAGCTGTAGTCACTAGCAAGCTGCCACTAAGTGTCCTGATCCATTGTCTCCTGGTTTTTTTGAGATGATCTTCCTATTGTCTAAGGATGTAGATTTACTATTACTTCAACCGTCTAGTGTGCAGTACCGTTAATGTTTAGTACTGACACTTGGCTACCGATTTGAGTCTCCACTTTTCCCAAAATTAAACAGAAATAAAATCCACCACAGCTCTTGCAACAAAGTAAGACGAGTGGCCGCTTCAATGTGAAAAATCCGTTTTGCAGCCAAAGTGGAATTTGCACTTTTCATCCTGGCATTCCTGCATTGAGTGCATCCGGGAGTAGTTCAGCCAATTCGAGTCTAGTGAACAGAAAAATATTTTTCCAAAGAAGACCAAGAATTGATAATAAGGATAAATACTAATATTAACAGAAGAGAATTTTTCTGTACATTTCCCGAGAACACCATCGATTTCGAGGCCAGAAATTTGGTCTCTTGAAGTAATCACCAGGTGTGCGCGCAAAGCGAACAGTCCAAACCAATTGTAGACGTTGAACCTTTCCATTCGTTTCGTTTACTTCATTTTTAATTTCACATTTGAATTTTTTTTTTGTAATGTTCCTTTTTCTTTTTTAGAAAAAATTCAGGTAAACAAGGGAAATCTACGCGTACGGTTTGTTCAGAATCAGAATTTAAAGAAACGCGAAATGGTGACTTTCATGTCGTCTGATTTTATGTGCAAGGAAAGTAAGGTAGAAACAGAAAGTCAATCCAGCTAGCCATTAACGTTTCCACCAAAGTTTTGGCACACTCACGCAGTTTTTTGTTTCCCATCA
Source organism: Metschnikowia hawaiiensis (assembly GCA_002370325.1). Lineage (NCBI taxonomy): Eukaryota > Fungi > Ascomycota > Pichiomycetes > Serinales > Metschnikowiaceae > Metschnikowia > Metschnikowia hawaiiensis. Next base: position 40,675 of record NLAM01001467.1, on the reverse strand, counting down.
ATTTTCTCCGCTCAAATTCGTAGTTAGTTTGTAGCTAGGAATCAACATATATACGTCCCTTCACACCGTTCAAATATATAAAAAAATGATTCAAAAAATAATCTGCTCTTTCCAGACGAAGTAATTTTATCCGCCGATTTTTAATTATAAAGAAAATCCGAACGGTCTTTCGCATTTTGGGAGGTTGCACTTGGCAGAAGTACATGGACCAAATCCGCGATGTATTCATGCATGCAGCAGTGGGGTCTGGGATCGAGCCCTGCGAATTTAAGGAACACCAGAAATTGATTGGTTGTGCAGGAGAAACCAAAAAAAGAATCAAAAAGTATCAAAAAAAAAAATTACCCTAGTTTCTTTGCGGGCCCAGGAATTACTGCAAAAAATGCCCCTTTCTGCGCTCTACACTACAGGGAGCCGTGCGCGGACTCAAGTGACACTGTGCTTGGTGACACACTTTACGAGTCCCACGGAGAGAGAAAAAAACAACAGTCATGGTTATGAGTAGACCGTAATCTCGTCAATGTATTTTTACTGTCACTTAATGATGTAAAATCTGGTACCGTGAAATTGAGTCAAAAATAAAAATCTGTTTCATATCACAAAATCTTTAGGATGTGCCGACCGAAAACTACGATGAGTGCGACCGAAAATTACTATGAGTCCGACCGGAAACTACGATGAGTGCGACCAGAAACGTACATACCAGTTTCGCAGCCAGTCAAAAGGCGCACTATATAAACCTCACTTCCCCCGCTCTGTTTATTCTTTTTATCATAAAACACAGACTCAAAAGAGAGAAATAAAAACACAAATAAATAGAAAGACAGACAGACAGACAGACAGACAGACAGACAGACAGACAGACAGACAGACAGACAGACAAACAATTCAGAGCGAAACTACAGATCAAAACTTGAGAACGGAACTTAAGAGCGAAACTACAGGTCGAAACTACAGATCGAAACTTAAGATCGGAACTTAAAAGCGAAACTGAAGAACGGAAGTTAAGAACTGAAAACAAGTCCAAATCCTACTGTTCAACAGATTGAACACCCTTTATGCTGACTGAAAACGCCGTACCTGCTCCAATTGCTTTTCCCCTGGATTCCCACGGGCCAGCCCCCCCCCCCCCCCCCCCCCCCCCCCCAATTTGTTTTCCCCCGGGTTCCCCCCGGCCCCCCCCCCCCCCCCCCCCCCAAACCAAAAAAAGATAAAACAACAGAAAGGTTACGAAAAATAGAAATGGTAACTATGATACAGGGCAGCCAATGTGCGGCAGGAATTGGATGAATGAATGGAAAAGGAACATAAAAGATGAAGGAACATAAAGGAAGAGGAACATAAAGGATGAGGAACATAGATGTAGAAAGGAACATAAAGGATGAAGATACATGAATGGAGAGAGGAGCGATAAAGGATGAAGGAACTAACATTTCATGGATGTGCAGCTCCCCGCCTTTGGCCCTCAACCATGCTCAGAGCAAATAAAGGATAAAAAAAAAAATTCTCTATCAATACCATTACAATATACATCTGACCTAGATATCATATCCCATATTCCACCTCATCGTGGACATAATGGGTATCCTATACTATAGGAACTACAAACTACAGCATTGCCAACTTGGCTAAGTACATTGCATAATCCGTATTAAGCTCTGCTTCATCAAAGGAGGCTGTTCACTATAGACGATAAATAGTAGAATGGGGTATTCTGATGGCGTTTGAAATCGCATGAATAATTGTCGGCATTGGGTATTAGTTCGGTGGACGCGGTCTAGTGGACGCGGTCTAGACTTTGTAGCTATCACTGGCCGTAAATCTCCGTTTCCAAAGCCAGTACTCCTCCAAACGAAGAAGACTATACTCGGCATAGTTGAAGTCGATGATGGAAAGCTCGCTTTGGATCATGGCCCAAATGCCCCAGTAAAATCCAGGAAGCCCATAGTAGCATGCAATTTCCTCAATGAGTGTATTCACCTTCTCCTCCGATGCGCTCTCATCGTTCAAGTAACCCTTGCACCACTTGACCATCACGGGGTTTTCGGGTGATGGTTCTGGAATGGCCTCACGATTGCAGTCAAAACCCTGCCACTCGGCAAAATGGTTGGCGATGTCAAATGCCCTCGGTGCAGGCATCATGTACTCGTAGTCGATGAACTGGATAGGGTTTTCTTCCACTTTGGGAAGAATGGGCTCCTCCTTCATTTTTGCTTGGAACTCCTCAGTCTTGGGAATGATTATGTTGCCGGAAAGAAGGTCGCAATGGCATACAACCATTTCCAGCTGTGTGGCGTTTTTGAGTGCATTGCGTACCCATCGAAGTTCTTCAAAAACCACCTGCCGAATATTTTCCGAAGTCACAGGAGTCGGACAGGAAGCTGCTCCACTCAGTATCTTGAGGTTCTCAGAAAAGTTCTGGACTACAGCATCATTGATGGGAATAATGGAGATCCAGTCTTCCATCAAATCCCAGAGATTATTGATGCTTTTCCGCGTCTTTCCATGTGCCACACGTAAACTGCTGGTCTGAAGCTGCTTCTTCACACTTGCAGTATGTTTTCTGAGCCGGTGGATTCCATCCTCAATATATTCGCAGTTGATTTTGTTGTGCCAGTGTCCGAGTTGTTGTGCTATGAGCGGATAAAGGTTAGGATGACTCAACTCGTCAGGATCCAATGACCGGCCTGGTAAAAACCCATAAATAAGCCCATTAGCGAAACGGGCATGAATGGAAGGGGCCAATTTCAAGGAGTTGAGGATTAAGTGCGATACAAATTCCCTATTCCGGTCAATGATCAAATTGGTACCTTTTCCGTAGACTCTCATTAGAAGGGTTTCATTGGTGGCTTTATGAGAGCATGATAAAAGCATATTGGTGATTCCTCCCGTGAGCTGCTGGATGGACACATCACTCTGCCATGCAGGAAAAATCTTGGGGAGTACTTCCCGGATCTGCAGAAAGTCCGTCTCCAAATTGTCCTGTAAATCCACCGAATATTGGGGGAGGTAGACTGCATGTGTCAGATAGTCGTTAAGAATAGCCAGAAGCTCGGGGGTTTCGGGCGTTTCATCAGCCGCACCAATGGGCATGTCGTTGGTGTGGGATTGTTCGGTATCGGAGTCCGGGAACTGGGATGCTCCGTCGAGGGCCCAGTTCTTGTCCAATAAGCGCTTAAGATTGGACTTTTTCCCATTCGAATGAGAAGCCGAGGCCTGGGGAAGTCCACTCAAAGTGTTTTGTGAGTCCATGTTAGAAACAGGCTCTTCTGGCTCCGAATCCGTATTGGTAGAGCCCAGAAGCAGTAATTTCGGGCTAATAGCGGCAATATTGGGCCCCAGAGCTCCGGATTTCGCTGCACCCTTCATGTCTTCGTCCTGTGTAAGCTCGTCGTCCTGGTTGAACGAAGTCTCGGATATCTGGCGACTTGGCTCGGACTCTAGGTCCGACAACGAAGGGTTGTTCAAGGTATATAAAAGATTGCGAGTTTTCACCAAAGACGGTAGTTCAGCCGGCGCAAGGTGCGGCACAGCCAGAGCGTTTTTGGGGCTTCCAAGGCCCGAGCAGTGGGACACTTTCCCTTGAGTTCGGGAACTGGGCAGTGCATTGTCAGCGAAAGCACCGATGGCCGGAGAACGGGTCAATTTCTCCGGGGTTTCCTGCACGGTGGTGAATGTGGCCACCGGGATACAGTGGACAGTGCCTGCAGAAAGAATACAGTAGAGGGGGCACGCCATAGGGATGGTGGAGGAGGAGGTAAATTGGTGAAGAGTGCACGCGACAAGTGGCCCATGTGACACCCGTACCTCCGGGCCTAGCCCCACCCAAGTTTAATTCGCCTAACCACGCAGAAAAAAGAAGAGGTCCTGAGTATGATTTCTATTTTTAGAAACGGTTTTTCTTTTGAAATCGAAAGTGTTTCCCTTCTTTTTTTTTGGTCAAGGTCGGCTGTTACTGGACTGTCTATGGACTTTGGACCGACATAACGAGCCGTGGATGTCCCTGGTACATGCAGGAACAAACAGATACATATGATTCCGTACCATGATTACATGATCCTTACAGTGGTTATAGTTTTTTTTCTTTAATTCATAATTTTGAAAGGTAAAACCAAGTTAAGCTTAGTTCTAAAAAGAGTCTTTCGACTAGTACTTAATCAGAGAGAAGTGGGTATGGCGTCGGATATAACTCGTCACGTGATGCATGCGTTCGCCTAACATTCCATTTATTACCGTAAGTGCCATGGGATTGTATCTGGACGTATTAAATCCACAAGGGTATTGTACTGCCCAAACAGAACATTTTAATGGGCTGACCGGATTAAACAGTCTATGGATACTACATTACTGTCTTGACAGATTTTGAGAACATTTATTTCCTTTGAAGACATGCATTCCTCTTTTTGAAGAAATATATGCTTTTCTGAAAACGGACATTCTCTTTTTGGCGAAATTCTGTTTGGAGATAAAAGTCAGGGTTTAGGGACATCAAATAGTGATGTGTGTGGATTGTTTGGACTAGTGCATGAAGACTAAATCCATAAATTGGATTTATGGAAAGATTTTAAGCCTAATCCATTCTTACTGCTGAGTCACTCTGGCCAATCAATGAATCACCGGAAAAAGAATTCATTGATGTAGCAATTGTGGAATGTATGGTTTATATACAGGCTAAGCGTTGGAGCAATTTGTACGAGGTGCAACACAAGGTAGGCCCAAACAAATCAGCATATTTACACTTAATTCTATAGGAGGGAAAAAACTGTATCAAAAAATTACGGTATCGGGGAATCACAGCACTAGAAAACTACAGTTTCATAAATTAGTTGTATGACTTATATCCTGCTTTTTAATACCAGGTCACATAAATGCCATACTATTGTTATATGAATACTAGAGTACCATGAACATTATATTCTTGAGTTTAAAAGTAATTTTATACCATTGTATCATGACTACTTGAGAATAAATAATGCTAGTATTATGATCTCCTAATATCACATACACTCACGAATATCTAATGAGCAAATAGGTATATATTGTTCTGTGAAGTGGTACTGCCAAGGTACAAAATCAAGGTATTGTGTTTCCAGGTATTGTCTACTGCCGGTAAATAATACCATAGTCTCAGAGCATTGTTATACATGAATATAACTGCAATACTATGAGTATTGTTGTACCATAACTATTGTCAGTTTCATAGAGAGTGGCTTTTCGGAAATAAGTACAGGTACGGTGGGAAAAGTAGAGCTTATCGGAGTAAGCTTTAGTGTTTTAAGAGAGCCTCCAGAGTTTGGCTGACTAAAGGAAGAGTATGTGGTGCCTCTTATCGACCAGTAAAGACCCCATTTTCTACTGCTTAGACCCCATTGCTCTTGCATAGACCCAAGATTTTAGAATAAATCACAATTCAGGATCTGAGGCTATACCAATGTACATATTTCAATATGTCTTTGGCTTAAGTAGAAAGTGGGTCTAGTCAACAAGTTCTCATACTAATATATGTAGGAGTGGGCCCTATTAAAGTGAAAAAATGGATTAGAGTGAAATGTAAGACTGAAGTAGAAAGAATAGTGGTATTATGAATGAAGTATTATGTACGTTTGTCATGGTTATGAACACTGAATCGTCATAGATATTGCACGATCTTGAATATTTACAAAGATTTTACTGTTATAAATACAAAGCGTTATGGAACCCTAATAGAAAATGCTAGTGTTTGAGGAGGCTTGAAAAGTGTGGTACAGAGAAAAACAGAACACAGAGAGATTAAACCATATCTACATAAGGAAATTAGAAATAACAACAACAGAGAGCATTTTTTTGACAAGTCAGGATTAAGACTTTTAAACTCCGAGTTATAAATTCTAGACACCAAAATGAGTTCCAAATCAAGAATAGTCTATGATATGGGCGACTAGGCTTCTGACTGGACCAATGAAACACTCTTAAATGAGCCTGGAGTGAAGTTTTTGAACCACAGCTAATTCCTGAGACTCCTCTTGAGAGCTGTAGAGTACTAAATCTTTACAAGAGTTTTTTTCTCCTCCAATGAATCACCAGGGTTTTTAGTAATGGGACTTTTCAGTTCAGCTGTCACTAGTAACTTATGATTGACTGGGGCTTTTACACCGTGAATTCTTTGTCTTCTTCTTCTCTGACTCTCTGACTTCTACTTTTTGACCCAAACTCTGGCTTTTTTCCACAGTAGTCTGTATTCAGTAGGTAGTAGTCACTTAGCAGTGGTCAGGAACTAGGAGTCAGTAGTCAGAAATTGTAGTCAGAAGTAGGAAATTAGAAGTCACAAATTAGATGTCACAAATTAGATGTCACAATTTAGTAGTCAGAAGTGCTGGTCGAAAGTCAGGAACAAAACAAGCGTGTGTTCTGTGAAGGTTCTCTGGCTACTACTTTGGCCAGTCTTGTGGTCAGCCGTATGAGTAACACTGGGATAATCTAGTAGTTACTCTTGAGTAGTAAATGTAGAATCAAGTTTCAAGCAATAAGTCAGACTGGCAAATTCCAGAAAAGTGGTATTCATTAATTGGGCACTATATCATGAACATTGGGAGTGTCAATGAGTTCACCGTTATAGATATATTTAAGAATATGTATTGATGTATACATTTCTTGTTCTTGTTTATTCAGCTGGAAATTGTCGATACACCAGAAACGACCACGTCGTTGTTTTTTTTTTTTTTTCATAGTTGTTCCTCTCGAGCTCCGGGCCGAGGCTCACTTGAGCCAAGAGTACCTCATGATTTATTGATTTGTAGTCCTCTAATAAAAAATAAATGGTGGGATTTAATCATTTCATAAAAAAGGATTCATATTATAATGAATAAATATAAAATATACAATATAAAAAAAAGAAGGTACCTAATAAAGCTGTGGTGGGCGAATATACCCAAACCATTGAGTAATTCTCGGCCTCGAAATATTAATTGAACCTTAGCTTTATTTCATTTCATAACAGAGAGATTGGCGTGCTATTTAAAGTATAATTATTCGATGAAATCTTTCTGAATCTGCAGAACAGTAGTAGTCAGATTAGACAAATCAGACGGATAAGACAGATAAGACAGATAAGACAGATAAGACAGATAAGACAGATAAGACGAAACAGACAGATAAGACAGATAAGACAGTACACAGTTACTTTCAAATATGATGGTTTTAGAATAAGAAACTCTAACGGGCGAGAATAGGTTTTCTGGTCGCTTGTCTGTCTTCTGTCTTTCTTGCTTGTCTGATTTTGTCACTTTACTCACCAATCACACTCGTAAACGTAAAGACCCGATTGGTATACGCTTCGGAAGCAGAATGGTTTACGAATAGAGAGTAACTGCTCTCGCATCTAGTCCATTAGTATCATATCTAAATATGATTAGTCTAGGTCCATGAACTAAACATATAGTATCACGGTTGTATCATCATGTGACACGAATGATATTATGATTCGGTAACGGTAGATCACCTATCATTAGCGTTCTAAGAACATCCCAGTACTTCAAGTACCTTCGCGTCAAGCAAACACGTGCTTCCACATAAAAGTGGAACTTTCACACGTCTCTAACAAAGACACCAATATCTCTTTTCTCTGACCCTTTTTGTTTTCTTCATATTTCAACCTTAGACAGTCTCGACCGGCGAATACTCCAAATCTGGCTGCACCAAGAGTTTGGGCTCGTAGCACTTGTTCGAGCCCCACGTAGGAAAAAGACGAAAGTACAGCCAAACAGCCACAGCCAGCCCAATCAACAGCCCCAAAAAGACATCCACAAAGTGATGCCTATAGTCTTCTGTTCTGGAAAGGGCAATGAGAGCTGCGCCTAGCGTAGGCCCCAAAATAACCACCCACCGCAAAGCTCCTGCCTCCGGCCGGGTAACAGTTAACTGACCTCCTAGCCAGAGCGTAGCATATAATAAGCCGGCAAAAGAAAGGCTGGAGTGGCCCGAAGGCGTGGTACGGAACCCGTCCATGAGCCGCCCAACATTCTCCGTAGTGCACACATCTTTAGCATACACCATAACGTCCACCGGGGTACCTATGGCCGGAATGCACCGAGCCAAGAAATCGGGCCGATGTCTTCCGAAGAAATTCTTGAGTATATCTGTAAGCACACTGGTACTCAAAACAGAGATCACTAGACCAAGAATGGAGGTGTAGGTGACATACGCCTTGTCTGCAGGACGCGTTATCAACACCGAAACAACAAAGATTAGTGCCATGGGCACCCAAGTCAGGTACACGAAAAGGGCCTCATTGGAAACCCGTTCCACTTCGGCAAATGGATGCAGGAGCGTAAGGTCGCCAAGGGAAAACTGCCGTTGAAATGGCTGGATATTGTATACTATGCGGTAAAGCACCAAAAGAATGGCCACGTACACCAAATCGGAGACCCGCCATTTGATGAGGCCAGGGTTGATTTTGGTCACGCCTAGCGACGTCCTGTCCAGAAGCTGGATATAGTGGGTGAATTTGTGGAGGAGGTCCATGGCAGATAAAAGTGGGGACTGGTGGTTACGGATCGCGTATAGATGCATGGTCACGTGTACACCCGAGCCTCGAACAACAACGACAGAAGCAAAATAAACATACTGATTGGAGACGCACAATACTTTCTATAAGAAAAAGCCAAAGTGTTTTTTTTTTGTTTTTCCAATGAAAGGTTTTCTTTCTTTAAACCTTCTTCGTGAACTTCTTCTTGACCTGCATATACCTCGACATTAACCTTGATTTGACACTTCATCAAATATCTGTGGTGTACGGATGTCCCCCATGCGCCTGCCAAAGCTCGGTCTAAGCAACAACCCAATGCAGCACCAATCCAAAAGGCAACGGCAGTGATACCTGAAACACGGTTCAATTTGAAACAAAGTCACGTGAACCTCCCCCTCTGGAACATCCGTACCTTCCACCACATCCGAAGCATCCCTGAAACACTCAATCGCCGTCATCCTTCCTTCCATCCTATCGTACGCACAGCTTATCTCACGCAGATTCAATTCCGAAACGCCCCTTTTTTCACCCCTGTTTCAAGTTTGTTTCAGTCTATTTAAGTCTCTGTTTGTTTCTGTTTGTTTCAAGTTTTTCCCTATATAAGGAAACCTTCTCCTCTCTATGAACAGTGTTTTTGGAGACGATCCGTTTGAAAACGGATGGGCTTCTGAACCCACCGCCAATGCACCAGCAACCCCTTTTTCCAATGCTTCCTTTTCAACGCTGCAATTTGAACCAACTCCGCCGTTTGAACCTCCCATTTCCAACTCCAAATCACATCCAGACATCCTGGCAAAGGCCCCTCCGCAATATAAAGAGCTTGCTGGGGAATTGTGTGGCCACGTGACTTCAGTTACTCAGTTGCAGTCGTATGTGTTTGCTCCTTTGGTAGCAGAGCATGTGATCCTGGGTTTCCAAGCTTCTCGCATCATAGACATTCTCTATGAGCAGCTGTTGTTGCCTGCCAGTGATGAGAATAACTTCTACCACGTGATGGCGTTATTGGCCATGGAGATTTCCGAACCGGGCTCCGCCGACTTTGTTACTCTTCAGTTTAAGCTCAATTCCATTCTCCCTGCCTTGCCACAGAACGTGGTATCGTTGCTAGTCCAGACGCAGGATGAGCCTCTGGTATTGGCTGATCACGTGCCCGTGTCAGAAACGGTAACTCAACCTATGAACGACCCGCTAAGTCATGTGGACCTCTTGGACCAGACGGCGCTTCTGGTAGATCCAAACACCACCATTCCCGAGTCTCTCCACGTGAATGATTACCCCTACATCACCAAGTACATGCAGGAGATCCGGGATACGTTCAAGCCCCTAGTTTCGAGCGATGATGCATTAGCCATTAAGGAGATCCCTGAAAAAGAGGGTTTGGTTTTCAAGCATATCAACTATGCCATCAGCCATGAGTTGAAATTGGGTATGAATGGTCCAGCAGGCGTCAAGAAGGTTGTTCGTCGGTACTCGGATTTTGTGTGGCTTCTCGAGTACCTTTTAAAAAAGTTTCCCTTCCGCGTGATCCCAGGGCTTCCCCCTAAAAAATTTACAGGTATGTTGTTCATTGCTTTCTGAACTAGGTCTCAGAATAAGTTCTCAGGTCTTGAGTTCACAGTGCTGAAATGGCAGGTCTAAAACTCTCAAGGTTTTAGATTGTCAGGTCTCAGATTTCAGGTCACAAGTGTGCAGTTGTCGAAAGATTCGGAGTTCTCAGATCCGGAGTTTTATAGCTCTGGGTTTTTGTGATTCTCATGAGTTCCGATCTCGGATCTCGGATCTCGGATCTCAGCTCATTGTTCGTGAGCTCGACAAATCTTGAGTCTGGTTTTCTGGGTTTTTCTCAGTTTCTCAGTTCAGTTTACAATAATTGAGTTTCTGATTTTTGAGTGCTCAGATACAGAGTTCTCAAGAGTTTGGCTAACAGCTCTGATTTCCGAAATCCGAGTTCCGAGTTATGAGCTCTGATTCGGAGTTTGGGAGTTCTAAGCTCTAAGTCCGAGGTACATGACCCTGAGTTCTGAGTTCTAAGCTGTTCTTAAATCTGAGACCTGAATTCTTTAGTCCTGAAGCTCCAAATTCTCGTTCTTGAAGTTAAGATTTGAGTCTGGGTTTTTGGTTTGACTTATTCTTTCAGTTCTGCTTAATCTCGTTTCGGTTCTCGTTATCTCAATGGGCCAGCCTTAATGAGCTTAATTTTCTCCTCCTCTGCTTGCTTTTTGAATACTAACTAACAGTAGGTGCATCTCCAGACTCTCAGTTCTTGCAGAGACGAAGACGGGGACTCCACCGGTTCCTCAGCCAGCTAGTGAAGCATCCGGTGTTACGACAAGAGCCCATAGTGGTGACGTTCCTCTCGGTTCCCACGGACTTGACGTCGTGGCGAAAACAAGCTCGCATTGATTACTCGTTGGAGTTTAAGGGCCAGAAGATCCTGACTAACTTCATCAACTCCATCTGGCCCACCGTGGGAGAGAAGTTCTTGGCAAGCTGGCGGAATGCTGACGCCAACATCTCCCGGCTCATTGAAGTCTGGACCAAGCTCGTGTTATTGGTGGAGAGGTATGAGAAGCGGCAGCAACAGATTGCGTTTGATAACGGCAAGTTCGTGGAGATGCTCCAGAAGTTCTCGGACTTGGACGATTCGCTATACCCCCACAAGGCCACGGATGAAGCAGACGTGATTTCGGCCATTAATGCCGACGACACCACCACCATCAACGACTCATTGCTCAACATCTCGTCGTTCTTTAACAAAACTTCAAGTCTTCTCATCGACGACAGCTACACCATCAACACTAAGACTTTGGAGAAGTTCAAGAACTACCTCGACTACTTGTACTCGCTCCAGGAGCTTTTCGAGCGGTCCAAGCGGCTCTCGGTCAATACCATTCCCCAGCTCCAGCAACGCATCAAGGAAAACGAGGCCCGGCACGAAAAGCTATCGCAGGAAGATGCCGATATCAAGGGCAGTGAATTGGTCAAGCTCCGCCTGAGTATTGTGAACGATAAGCAGGAGATGTTTCAGCAGTTGAACAAAGACTGGCTCATCAAGAGCTGCTGTTTCGACGAGTACGTGATGTTCCAGGAAACGCAGTACTTGATTTCCGAGGCCTGGGCGGAGTGGTGTAAGGGCCGGAGCCATTTCCAGGGCAAGTTTGCGGCGCAATACGATGCTTTGGACGCAGAGGTTTCTGCCGATATGCCATTTCACCGTTGATTATGTCCAAGTCTTTTACGACCCCATTAATGTTCATTCCGGGTTCACGTCGAATATCTGTCAGAGTTCTTCACGAGTTTCATTCCGGGATCCTGTCGAATTTCTGTCGGAGTTCCTATTGGAGATCTGTCCAAGTTATTGACAAGCTTGTTACGGTCTATCAAATTCATCGAGGTTGTTAAAATTTGGGTTTGTCTCTGCAAAGTTGTTACCAGCGTCCTTTCAAGTCTTTCTTAAGGCTCTTTCAAGATCAGTGCAGTTTCGTTGAGTTTTTATGGCTTCCATGGTTACTTTTGTCTTTTGTTTCTTTGGTTTTGGTATCCAGGGTTTCTATGGCTTTTACCAGATGCTGTGAAATAGTCATAGGAATAAATCAAAGTTATCTTTGATAAATTACTTCGAAGCCATCCTGAAGCCCATGGCCTATGGCTTCTAGGAAGTTTATTGTTTGATCAAGCAATATGTTAAAGTGTTGCGTGACTACTATGACTTCTTGAATCTATGACCGCATGTTTCCAATGACTCCATCTTTTCAATCACTTCTATTGTTTGACCAAGCAAGAGATTGATGTCTTTAATTCCTATGACTAAAATGATTCTACGATTACTATGACTTCCTACTATGGTTTCTGTGACATCATGGCTCGATCTATTACTTGATCTGTCACTAGTTATGGTGCTACGACTCTGGCTCCCGGTCTCTTGGTTTTTGACTCCATGGTTCTTTGACTCCGTGGTTCTTTAACTTCATTGTTGGATTAATGTCATGATTTATTCCTGACTGGAAATGGATATGATGATCTAAGCGTTCTATTCACGTGACCTATGACCCAGGACCATCTATACTCGTACTCGTTACATCTTCGTTCTTTTTCCACTGCTGGATCAAGCGATGATGATCTTTGAGATCAAGCTGGTCATCGAAATACTGCTTGTCCAAGACTCTGGAGATATTCAAGTCTTTTTTTGCCTGGTCAAAAAGTGGGGTTCCATGCAACTGGGCCAAAATCTCCCCCACCATCATTCCCAACTCGGCTCCTTTGGGGTATCCTTCATCAAAGCCCAGTTGCAAGCCCAGTTCCTGCGCATGGGTGATGCCATCTAGGTACCCTTGGTTGACGTGGGCCCGCTTGAGGTCTGCATATGGCGACACTCCCTCATCGTCACTGCCCCAGATTTCGTCTACAGAACCGGCGTCCAGCGCCTGCACACCGGCCCCGTGGCTCTTGGGCTTTTTACACTGGCCGGAACAAACCATGTAGATGAAGTCTAGTTGACCAGCATTGCGATGTGCGGGGGCTAATATGCAGTCTGGGGATTTTCCACTTGGACAATGGTGGTTATATTCAGGGAATAATGGGGCTGGAAGTGCTGGAATGGGATAACAAAAAAAACGGGAGAAAATGGAGAGATGACGGTTTGAGAGAATACTTAGGACTATCGGTGGATTGTGGTGAATTGTGTTGGGAGGACCTTGGGGTAGTCATCATGTGCCCTAGCGCACGCGCTTTCTGGCACGTGCCCTTCGCGCGCCAGCAATTGGACAAATTCTCAAGTCCAACACTAGACGTACAAACATCTCGTACACAGTCCAGTACAGTCCCTCCCTGCCAATACCGTCTCTCCCTCCCAGTACCGTCCAGTGCTCCATCCTCTTAAGTCTTCCCTCCGCACCCCGCTCGTTTTTTGAAAGGTGCTGGAAACCTTTGGATTTGCTACACCCTCATCGGGCCTTTTATCATTTCCCTCTCCACACAAAGATGGCAGAAAACCTCGTGACCCAGGTGACCCAGGATGGGCCCGCCCCAGCGCTTCACTATGAGGAGAATGCCTCCGACTTCAACTCCAAAATCCATCTCAATATTCGGGGCAAGCCTTTTAACATCACGCGGGACGAGTTGATGAGTTTGCCGGAAAGTATTTTGTTGAGTTTGTTCCCCAATGGTGTTTTCTTGGATTTCAATGGCCACATTATCACGAACTTGACGGAAGATGATGTTGTGTTTGTTAACTTTGACCCCGACTGTTTCCTGTATATTTTGCAAACGTTTGGCGACGCCCGGGCCGACCTTCTGGAATCGGCACTATCTCCTGCACCCTCCATGAGCAGGCTAGATTCGGCTACGTCAGTGTTGCAAAACAAGCCGGCCATTATTGTTTTGCGTGAAGAATTGGACTACTATGTGATTACCCCGGTGGCCGGGTGCAGTCAAGAAGACGTGAAGCATATGAAGCTCGAAGTGGCCAGCAAATTGGCCCAGAACAAGCTGGTATTTGCCGGGCTTGGGTTTGATCTCAATTCGTCCAAACCTGGAGTCCAAAAACTGGGCCAGTCAGAACAAAATCTCTTTGATATGTTGTGTTCTCTGGGCTTTGAAAAAACGGAAGAATGGGGCAACCGGTGTTTGGAGCCCGGAAAGTGCGTCCTCCAATCGTTATCGCTAGTGCGGCTCAACAGCGGAGAAAAAGCACCTACACCTCCCGACTCGCCGTCTTTGGGACCAGTATCGTCAAACGCCTCCACAAGATCGCGGTCGCGGTCGCGCATAGCTACTTTGGCCAGCAGCGCCAGCCGTGCCGCGTCGCGGTCGCTCTCACGAACAAAGCGGAATGCAGACTCTAACCACACCAAACTCTTGTTGTTCTGGCGCAAGCCTGCACGCAAGTGCTGGTGGTCCAGTGAAGAGGTGGAGATCAGCACCAAGGGTCTGGCGACGCTCGAGGCCTTGGGCGACCTTATCAAGGTGAAGGTGCATGCTCGCCGCGTGTGGACCTTGGAGTTATCGGTGGTTGGTGTGCAATAGAATACTTGGCCATGCGGCTCAATAATACATAATTTAATCTAATAGTATAATAATAGTAATGAGTGAATTAGTTAGTAAAAGAAGAAAGTGAAAAGGAAAGAAAGTAATGAGTACTACTACTATCCATAACTACATATGACTACTAGTATCGATAACTATATATAACTACTACTAGTCAGGTGACTATGGAAGGATTCTGGAATATAGGAGACTCGATTCCTCCGGTCGACTGGTCCAATTAAGCATACTGTAATTTTATGTGAAAATGATTTTAAAGTCAGACCTCGGTTGTGTATTCCTTTGTCGTAGTCTCGTTATAATTATCCTCCAATTTGCATTGGTGATTCCACTATGACGATTTACATTCAGTTACTCAAGGATTAAGGACATTACTATTAATATACAGTTACGAAACCGATAGTAGAGATATACGAATGTAGATTATATGGCCCTGGGAAGTTGGGTTTACATGACCTTCTATATAATTCACTATATGATTTATCCTACCCAGCATTTCCCATCGTGAGCTACTGCATGAATTCTTGTAAACATATAATATATGACTTTCATCTTGTTCATATATATATAGATATATACGTATAGATATATACGTAAAGACATATTTAGTATAGATATATATGTATAGATATATATGTATAGATATATATGTATAGATGTATATGTATATATGTATAGATATATATGTATAGATGTATATGTATATATGTATATGCTTGGATATATATCTATAGGTGTATATGCTTGGATATATATCTATAGGTGTATATATATCGATGTATGTCTAGATACATTTATGTTTGAATGGACACATCTTGATACCATTTTTATACAGAACCATTTCGTTATTTGCAGTTGAACGCCATAGCTCCGATACATGCATGCTTACCAGTGGTCTGTACAAAAACATCATTAGAAGGACCAATATAACTAGCTGGAGCCATAATCACCTATTTGAGTAATTTTTAGAATAGTACTCAGCCATACCTCCCACTCTACCCGAACATAAGACTTTCATCAAGTATAAATTTTCATACTACTTTATATATACAGATTTCTAAAACACCACTATAAAGATATGCTATATTGATATAACTACTACGACTCTTCTACATACTGATTCTATAGCTCTTACCAAGTTATATTTAGCGAAAGTTACAGACGGCAGATCCATTTTGAGTGGTTATGATAAATGTTCACAGTGAAAGTAGATTATTGTGGATATACACTAGGTTTGGATTGCATGATAATTTTCAGTATATCTTAGAAAAGTATATACTTAATGAATATGGAGTATTTATAGTTGCTTTAAAGCCCAAGTATTCTCTGTTGTAGTAGAAAAAGTGGTAATGGATCATGGGTAATGGACGCTGCTTTTGGTATCAGAGTAGAAAATCTGGTCACAGAGATATTTACATATAAATATACATAGTTTTAATTAATACATAAACTAATGACTACTTTTTTGATTTTTATGCGAGACTAGTTAAAGGATAGTACCAGACGTTGCTTTGGCTATTTGTATATTCTTAGCTTTTAATAGAGAAAATGTTTCTTTTTTCCATTTAAAGATCTGTGGAAATCCTTACATGGTATGGAGAGAGCGCATTTCGCAGTCTCAATTTCGCAGTAATGAGTATGTGCCTGCCTAAATATTCTCATCAGTCTACAATCCAAAAAAATCCACTAGTCAAAAATTACTAGTAATAAATAATTAGATATTAGTATTCCTCGAATATTGTTACATGGAACATAACACGGACACTCCCAAAAATCTAGATAATTACTGGGGTTTAATGGGTGTTGTGGTGTACGGGTCTACTGCCCTCCTGGTTCTAGTTAAGTTCAAGCATTCCTCTTCAAATTTCAACCTATATATTCTCAAACACACTCTGAAGCCTCCTTAAAAATAACGACGCTATTTTTTTTAAATCTACCATTTTCTAAATCCAACCTTGTTTTGCCTATTTTTAAATCCAAACTTTGGTGTTTGGTGCTGATGCTCAGGTGCGCTTTTTCACATCGTACAGTGCACTTTTTTGAGATTCTTAAGGTGTCAACGCGACGCGTATCTCCACCACTCCAAACCATCCAAACCATGACTCTGTATACACAAGAAAAACTCGACCACACGCCGTGGGTGGAGAAGTACCGGCCCAAGAAACTCGATGACGTGGCCTCCCAGGAACACGCCGTCAAAGTGCTCAAGAAAACATTGGAGTCTGCAAACCTCCCCCATATGCTCTTCTATGGGCCTCCAGGAACGGGAAAAACGTCCACGGTGTTGGCTTTGGCCAAGCAATTGTACGGCCCGTCTCTTTATAAGCTGAGGGTATTGGAACTTAATGCTTCGGACGAAAGAGGTATTTCCATTGTGCGTCAGAAGATCAAGAAGTTTGCCCGCTTGACTGTGTCCAATGCCAGCGCAGATGACTTGAAAAACTACCCATGTCCTCCATACAAGATCATTGTTCTTGATGAGGCCGATTCGATGACCAATGATGCTCAAGCTGCTTTGAGACGGACCATGGAAGTATACTCGGGAGTGACGCGGTTCTGCCTTATCTGTAATTATATCACCCGGATCATTGACCCTTTGGCGCTGCGGTGCCTGAAATTCCGCTTCAAGCTGCTTGACTCGGGAAGCGCCTTGGCCCGGTTGAACCATATCGCTGACGTGGAAAACGTCTCTGTGCAGTCCCCCCAGGTGTTTGACCAGCTCATTTCCGTCAGCAACGGAGACTTGCGGAAAGCCATTACTTATTTGCAGTCGTGTGCACGGCTCAGTACTTCCATTGGCAATGATGGCGTTTCTGAAGCCATGGTGTGTGAAATAGCAGGAGTGGTCGACCTGGAAACCGTTGCCTCTGTGCAGGACGCCGTACTTGGTGGAAGCCACCCTGAAATCGTGGCCTTGACCCAGAAAATCATTCTCCAAGGTTGGAGTGCACAGCAGGTGGCAGACCAGCTTCATGACCGGTACATTCTTGATGATGCGCTTGATTCTGCGAAGAAAAACGCCATAGCCCTGGTGTTATTTGATACTGACCGCAGGTTGAACAATGGTACCGATGAGCACCTTCAATTGATGAGTCTCTTGCTCTCCATATCAGAAATTCTTAAGAGGCAATAAGCCAGTGGTCAGGGTCAATGGCCAGGGAAATCGATCAGGGAGGTGATACTGCTTACCGTGATACTGCTTACCGCGGTACTGGCACTACCCAGTCACTACTACCTAGTCATTACTACCTAGTACTGGGCTAATACTGACTGGCCTAGTATACGTACTCTTTGGGTCTAGTACCATACGTTCCTGAAAAATGAGTACCTAAACTTTAATATTGGGATATTGGGATGCTGGGGTACTTTATGTATTGAGTACTGGCTGGTGGATGCTTGGGATAGTGCTTGCGTCCAGGCCCGATCAGCAAGCTTGGAGTGGTCTTCAGACCAGACAAAGACATGGTTTATAAAAGAGGAAACCACACCTACAAGGCAAAATATACAAACACGCATGTTGATAAGGATTCCCCCGTGGTCAATAGCACAGGTCTTTTTCAAAGTACTTAAATTCATGATTCAAAGAACCGTTCTTGATAGTACCAGTCATAACCATCCACCGTATTTAGTGCTAATGAAAGGTGTTTTATGTCACGGGTCAAAGTACACTCACTATTTCAGAAAGTATCAGAATTTTGGTATTTCCAGGAGATTGAACCGAATAGATTTGGACCAGAAAACATGTCAAAATACTTGCTGTAGCAACTAAGCATAAGGAAAAGTGGGACTAAAAAGGAATAAAAAGAATAAAAAGAACGAACAATATGAAGGTTTACTGGCTTCAAAATGCATACTATGTAATAAAAGATGGTATTAATTTTATACTGAAACGTATAATAGATGTATATTATTACTATAATCCTAAGGTGTAGAAAGTCTTATAGTAGAGAAGAAAGAAATTAAAAAAGAAGTCATTTATAATAGTGATACCATAAGTAGTCACCATAGCAGGATGTCATTAGAATCAGGTATACTGGTAGCAAAGTGGAGTTGGTAGTATAACTTGCGGGTATGGATAGTGGGATTTAGGTACTAAAGCTCGAGGGACTAGAGAAGATAACTTGTGTGGGGGTCTGTGGAATCCACTTTGGAGAAACTAGCTTTATTCGTTATATAGATACATCGGAGATGGCATGACTTCAATAAATTTCCAGGGATTATGTCATTGCATTGGCTTATCCTTGTAGATATTATTATTGGCTTGATGCAGGTGTTGAAAATGATGTTGATTGGAATCATGGAGCGTAGTGCAACCGGTCATAGCTCACCATCACCAAAGTCTCACGGACCACTGTGCATTGACTAATCTTACCTGCGCATCACAACTCAAACCCTCACAATTAGTTGAATAACTAGCTATTGACATTTGTTCTCTCGTCAGATTCATTATGCATTATAGCTTGGGGGCCCATGGCTCATTTTGGGTGGCTAAAGCTGGGATCAAAGCCTTGCGGAGGTGCAAAGCCCGGGGGAAACTGCCCACCTGGTGGCCCACCTGGTGGCCCGCTTGGGGGGCCGCTTGGGGGCCCATACCGCATCCAGGGTGGAATCTCCTTTCCCTGGGAGTTACTTCCTGAATTGGAGCCGGGGGGAAACTGGCCCGCCGAAGGCCCTATTCCTGGTGGGAACATTCCTGGTGGAAACATTCCTGGTGGTGCCTGCATGCCGGGAGGAGGGCCTTGCATGGTCATGTGTTGGCCATATGGGAAGTACTGGCCATTTGGTCCCTTGTGGACTGGCCTGTTTTGGTTCACACCATTGGCTGTTTGGCCTGGACTAAGTCCGGGTCCTGCATTTGGTCCACTTGCTTGACCGGGTGCGCCTGGTGCTTGACCAGGAATCTGACCCGGGTTCTGAGGGTTTTGACCTGCTTTGGGACCACCATTCGAGCGCTGGTTTTGAGGAGTTGAGCCTGGGTTTGGACCTGGGTTTTGAGGAGTTGGACCAGCTTTTCGGGCATTCTGGCCAGGATTTTGACCAGGATTACCACCGTTTTGGGTCTTTCCTCCAGCCTCCTTCTCCTGCCCAGGATTTTGAGCCTCTTCGCCCTCTCTCTTGCTAAGTAATGACATAAAGAAAGAATCGTTGTTTGAAGGAGGTGGTGCGCCCATATTAGGATTAGGGAAAAAAGGCATTCCTGGCTGCTGTAAGCCCGGAGGAGGGCCGTTCCGGATAGTGCCATTTGGCCCCAAGCTTTGCACGGGCATATTCTGACCGTTCATGTTCTGAGGGAACTGCTGAGGTGGTATTCCTGGGGGTGGGCCTTGTCTCATCACTGGAGCAGGCTTTGGATTCTGCTCTTCAAAGGAACGGGGACCGGCGCTAGGAGGCTCGTTCCGGAAAAAACGCAGAGATGCATCGGCAGAAGAGATGGAGTCTCTTTTGGATGGAGCCGAAAGCCCTGGTGCTCCCTGGTTCTGGACACCACCAGAGCCCTGGGGATTTGGTCCATTGGAGCCGAAAAAAGACGAGAATCTCGAGCTCTTCGAATCGGAAGACTTGACCGAAGAAGATGCCACAGCTTGCGAGGCTTCCTTTGGCTTAACAAACGAGAAGAAACTGTCGACTTCGTTCGAGGTCTGCACCTCTTTATCCAAATCATCACCATGTTTTCTTCTCTCTTCTTTGCGCATTTCCTGTTTCCACCGCTCAAAGTCGGCCACAGTATTGCCCATAGAGAGCCGCATATCGCTGGATGCCCCCGGGTTATCCCAATCGGGAATATCTTCGTCCGGTGTCTCGCCTAAAAGCTGGGAGATTTTCTCCGATGACATGCCGTCAATTTCTGAGTGCTTCAAGAAACCAGCCGGTTTGCGTTCCCAGTTGAGGCCATCTGCCTGGCCATGCAGGTTATGGGAGTGGTTGTTGTTGCGGCGGGACTTTTTCCCGTGACTGGGCTTGGCGGCCGGCTCTTGTCCACGGTTCCTGATGGCCCAGAAGGCCGGGCCTGGGATCTTCCGCGTGTCAAACCGAGACACCTCGGGGTCCTGTCGCAACTCAAGCAACTTCTCTATGGAGTATATATGGGACCGGTCAGATTTACGGCTCGGGATAAAATCGAACATGGAACCCGGAGACGCGGAGGTGGACTTGGAATCCGGTTCGGGGGTCAGTTCTCGAGCAGCATTAGCAATTGCCGAATCTAGTAACTTAGAGAGGGCGTTTCCAGGAGCCAAACTGGATTTGGACAGGCTATCAGGCATCGCGATGGAAGCATCGATGATCGCCGAGTCGTTGAAGAAGTTCAGCATCGGGAGTAGTATTTAGACGATGCAGCAAAGGGGTCAATTGCTTGAACAGTAAAGTATATCAGGGGTGACTTTTTATTGTTGAGCTATGAGAATCCCTGGCATATAAAAAGCTGATGGTGTGTCAGATAGCGAGTTTCAGGTTGTGTTTCAAGTGGGAGTGTTTCAGAGGTGTTTCAAACGAGATACAGCTCTGGTCTTGAAGATGAAAGAGGGTTTCGAATTCAGTGGAAGAATCGGAGTAGTGTATCAATTCAGAATATAAATTCAATGTAGCGAATTGATTGTGAGTATTGTGGAGACGGGAAAATTGGATTAGACGGTTATATCGATTGAGGGTTTGAAGTGGATGAATCCGGCAGATTGTCGGGATTGGATTCACGAGGGTTTCGCAATTGTTTCAAATTGGGTTCAGGCACGTTACGCTATGTAGCTATTTGAAATGGACTGATCGGGCGGAAGCACGTGGCGATACGTGGTGGTGCGCTATATGAAGCCGTGTGCCGTCTCAGGTGGAGGAGGGTGGTGAGCTGGCGTGAGGGGCGGTAGAAAAAACGGGCGTGCGCGGATCAAACGTTGGAGATAGTGTGGTGCGTGTATGCAGGCCAGCATTCTCCCTTTTTGCAAATTTCCACGTCATAAGCATCAGCCACCAAATCAAAAGTATTTCCCGTTATAGTTGATCTTATTTTCTTATAGAGTTAAATCTATTCTGACACAAAAATATGGCTTTTTGTATACAGGCATGTTTATGGTTGTGCACGTCTTCAGCCTTTCTTCACTGTTAAAGAGTGAGCACAGAGAATGCGTACCAGTGAGGCTTTCGTTTAAGTTTAGCCATTTCTCAAAAAAAAAGCCTATTTAGTTTAATTTTATAATTTTTAAGCTTCAAACAAAGAATTTTATATCTATATTTAGTTATTTTAAAAGGGTCTTCAGTATCCCCTCCAAACCCACTTCTCCAAGGCTTTTTCCAGTTTGTCATAAATTTGTCACAAATTTATACAGAATATAAGTAACAGCAGAACAAGACTGGAATTAATTGTACTCGAAGAAAATAGTGTAAATACTATTTAACACTACACTACACTACTATATACACTAAACTTAGTAAGTAACCAAGGCGAGCCTATTATAAACATATTAAGTAGTTATTAGAGTAGTGGTGGTTTTGGTATTATCACCCATCATAAACCTACACTGGGCATATACTATAGTATACTGTTCTACTCTGTTGATACACAACACTAAATGGTATAGTTCGTATAGTATTATAATTAGTATAGGCTCATAGTTATTTACTAGACAGCAAAACATGTGAGATGGTGTAATAAGGTCAAGGTATACGATACAGTATCTCTACACTTCAAGCCTCTGCCACCGCTACCAACGGATCTATTCTTGAAAACAAGGTCTGTACATCTACTGTCCAGGACTTTGGCTATCCAAATATGTCTCCAGAATTATACAACTAAGCCATATATATTATTATATCGCTGTACAGAATTATAACTGTCTATTTGACCGAAGGTTGGTACCACTTACTTCTTAGGTACTCTGAAACCACTCTGAAACCGCCAAGAACCTATACAAATACTACTTTATTATCCAAGTATACTACTGATTAGTACTTCTGTATAACACACTAATTGTACTTCTCTGTCGTTTGGTATACACTGTAGCTTATGTGTTAAAAATAAATCTTTGAGTCAAGGTAACCATCTTTCAAATTGTTCCTGTTTAAGCTACCACATTTCTTTAAACTCTACGTATTGTAGACATATTAAGAAAAGTGCACGTTAGCTTAAGTATGGTGAACCTCTCCGTCAAGCCCAGAAAAAATTAAGAATAGTCTGTAGTTTTATTTGTCTAAATATCAACAAGTGTCGTGTTAGTACAAGCTTCAACTTCCCTGTTCCATAATCTGCTGTCTGCCTAATAATTGTAGACCTACTTCTTGCTACGGACACTTTTTTACGTGTCTGACTGCAAATTCAATCCAAATCAGTCACTGGTACAAGGCATATTATCCCAAAACACCGTTATGGCTTTCTTCTGTTTTCTCTTTTCTCTGTCGTTGTGCATATCCAGGACTGCTCCACTGCTCCATTATCTACTCACTACTGACTTTGCTTGAACTTAGTTTAGTTTCCGGTTCGAACCGCAACTTCTCGTGCAAATCTGCTTGGCCTAAATCCTCTATTCTAACGAGACCAGTTTCTGGAGTGGTTTTTTGGGCACAACGAGCTAAATCAACAGAAAATGGCATAGTTTCACTGGATTCACCTCCATGACCTGGAGTACCCAACCTGTCACTGGTCAGCAGTTGCATTGGATATTAATGACACCCTTTCACTAAGAACAAGAGTATTCCTGAATAAACCAACATGAA
Source organism: Metschnikowia hawaiiensis (assembly GCA_002370325.1). Lineage (NCBI taxonomy): Eukaryota > Fungi > Ascomycota > Pichiomycetes > Serinales > Metschnikowiaceae > Metschnikowia > Metschnikowia hawaiiensis. The sequence continues at coordinate 17,430 of NLAM01001467.1, read as the reverse complement.
GCTTATTGACATAACCACCAGAGGCTTCGAATCAAAGAACAATATTTTCCTAGATTCAGTCCCTCATTCAGTCTCGGGCAACCTCAAGTATCACTCTTCAGTTCTTCCCAATCCCACTCCTCAGTTCTTCCGAAAAATTCCTCCGGTGCTATTTACTAGTTGTACTCTTCTTAGTCATTCGCTATTCTTAGTGTCCTTCAGTACTCCTTCGTAGTCCTCACTGCAGGTTTCGTTTCTAGTGTCAAGCTCTAGTCTTCATAGCCTCCAGAGGCTTAGCGATTCCAAGTGAGTTAACAACTCCTAGTCACCCGTCGTTAGACTACTTTTCCGTCGTTGACTACCTTTCCGTCGCTTGCCGTGAAATTCTGATTAGTTCCTCAAAAAAGGCATGTTTAACTTCTTGATCTCTTGACACATGACAAACCAATCAATGACCCGGAGATTCCCTCGGCCCCGCTCACGTACCCGCTCCTCCCACTTGAACAACTCATACATAAATCGCAAGTTCGGCTGGATCACTATATTGAGCCGCCGTACCCGCACGTACAAGTAAGCCTGGGGCAAATTCATGTTGAGACGACGCATAACCTCGGCAATCACCACAGTGGCTGATCGTGACACGCCCACCCGACAGTGCACCAAAATACGGGCCTGCTGCTTGTTGTTCTGGTACTCCTCGTCAATATAGTCGAGTACGTGGGGAAGCGAGCGACTCAACTCGTCAATCCCGTCGTCCTGGAGATTGTTGACCTTCAACACGGAACGGACAGTCAATTTCAGGGTTTTCTTCGGCCGGATGTCGATCAACTCGATATCCCCACCCAAGAGCTTTTCGCTGGTCACCGTATTGTTTTCCTGGAACTTGTAACCGGAGACCCAGTCCAACTGCTCGCCCATTGAAACCACCTTGGTGATGCCAAGCTTGCTAAGAAGAACTGGGTTGTTTGCATGTTTCAACGAACCCAAATAGAGATATGGTAAGATGCGCGAAGGAAGGGACCCTCCCACGTCCTCTACCCACTTGCGGTCGGCCATGGCCTCGAGTGCACCTTCATCCTCATCACTTTCTGAATCGGAGCTGGAATCCGAGTCGCTGGCAATGTACCCCAACCGTAGTTTACGGGGGATACTCATGGCACCTGCACTGCGAGGCGTATGGAGAAGAATGTCGGAAATTTCCTGGTTGGTGATAGTCTCAAGCTTGGCCCATTGCACGTTTCCTGCACCCAAACGGGCTGGACTATACCGCCGTAGAAGAATCTCCAACTTCCGTAATACCTGCACATCTGTCCCGAAAACATAGTATGGTCTGCCGTAGTCCAAATGGAGCTTAAGCATGGCCACCTCCAATGGTATGTTCTCTGCATACATAAGGTAGCAGAACACCAAAAGCGACAGCTCGGTGTAACCATCGGAGCAGTAGATCAATGCTGCAAGACTCCCCTCAGCCACAGATGACAGGTATAAGTAGAGCAACTTGCACGAGTTGACAATACTCATAAGATTCTCCTGTCTGCAGTCCCCAATACCCACAGATCCGGACGACGGGAACTCCAAGTGGTGTAGATCTGAAACATCCTCTGCCTTACGGGAGGTAATGGTGTATTTGAAAAGCAATTCTGCCAATAAGGATTGGCTGGGGAATTGAGCATCATTATGGCAGTGAAAGAAAAGTTGCCAGTGGCTCCGTGGTGGAGGAAGCGACGACACCAATTTGGGGCCCCATGAACTGCTTTTGGTCAACGACGACTTTTCGGGGTCGCAGTAGATATGTTTTTCTCCCGATGCATGGATGGAGGGGCTGAAGTCGCCATACAAGTCCAGCGTGCCCTTCAACAAATGTACCATGATTTGCTGGTCCCATGCATTACCCAGCCACACGTTGAGGTGGAGTCTAGTAGCCGCTGACATCTTGGTGTTCTCCACCTTTTCCTTGACCTGGAAATCTGCGTCCCACGAGGAAAACGTATCGGATTTGAGGAGAATCATGCTATAGAGAAGCAATTGGGTCTTCTTGACTCCATCCTGGCTGGAGAAAATGGCTGAACAGTCCCGCACGGTAAAGACATCGGGGTACTCTTCGAAATGCGACTTGTGCCAGTTCAAAACAAACACATTGAAGTCGGAAATGGCCGCGGAACTCTCTTTCCGCTCGAGAAGCTGTGCTACCCGTAGAAGACGCCCGATGGACTTGCATTTGCATGTATCATGGAACCGGTCGGCACAGTACACCACCAAATCAGCACACCGGGCCACCTTATTGACTTGGATCTGGAAGTTTCGGAGCGAGACGCCTCGTTCGGGGTCTGTATCCAAAAATTGAGGCATGTAACCAGTACTGAGCGAGTCTGCCACCAAAAGCTGGACCAAATCTTCGATTCGGGTCTTTTCTTCTTGTAGATCTAGACTTCTAATAAACAAATCGCCCTGGTTCAAATCCATCACCACTTCTCTGGTCTGCTCAAGCACTTCTGTCTTTGAATACTCCACTTTCTTGAGGAGCTCTTCAATACTAACTGTATTTCGGACCACTCGAGGAATCCGGGGTTTGGCTGAACTAGTCTCCACGCACATGAGAAAACGAGCACTGCAGGGCTTTTCTGTGGAGTCCATACCGTTGGCAGAACGGGCAAAAAACGCTCTTTGGGCGAAATTCTCTGCGTGAATGCCGTGGAGCCACGGAAACATCTGGGCAGTGGCTGGAAGCGGTTTGTTGAAGTACCAGTCGAAAACTTTGGAGAGTTCTGGCACAGAGATGTATCGTAGGTCGAGACTGGCGTCCACAATAGGCGGAAAATGGGAGAAAAGCCGAGAATCCTTAGCCAAGGGCGAGACACTTTCTTTTCGGGGATAAGCGAGTTCGATACTCTTGGATTTGAAGCTGGGAGCAGCTTTGGGTCGACTTCGAGGGAGCCGGAAATCCGCCATCACGTGACCCGTCTCGTTCGGGCTATCGCTTGTTGGTTCAGACACCACGGGCGTTTTGATGTCTAATTTTTTCGTTTTGGTCAGAATGTCATCGAATTCACACACCACCGAGAGCTTTTCAGTGCTTGAATCGGGCAGATGCGCTTGTTCGCTGGAACTGAGCAAGTCATCTGCTGGCTGGTTGTCTGCCGTACCATTGAAAGTTCTGAAACGAGCCCTAAACCTGTCTCTTTCAAAAAAAGCGTCATTGGAAGCCGAAGAAGACCGTTTGGACTTGACCCGCTTGGGAAGGAAATGGCAGTCAAGGTCTGTGTCGGTGGAATTCTCTGGGCCCGAAGTTTCGGAGAATTTTTTTCCGGAAAAATCAGTGAAGGACGGTATTTTGCGAGGAAAATCCGTGAAGGTTGATTTCTTTCCTGAGGAATCGGTGAAAGATGGAGATTTTCGCGAGAATTCAGTGAAAGATGGTGTTCTCCGGGAATTCTCGGCGAAAGACGACGATTTCCCCGAAAAATCAGTGTGAGATAGAGATCTTGTCGGAATACCAGTGAAAGAAGAGGATCTTTCACCTAAATCACCGCCGTTTTTGGTCGGTACATCACTTTTATCCCTGGCATCGAAATATTTGCCCAGCTCCATGATTTCATCCTGAGGCGAAGTGAATTTCACTCGGGGAAGAGTATGATCGGCTTTTTTCCCGGTACTGGTGTTCTTGGAGGACGGGGGAGCCGATTTTGCTGATGTGATGATCATCAGTCACGTGTCCACTATTTTCAGCTGTCTGACAAACAAGGAAGTGGTCGTTCAATGCAAGAAATGGTCCTTACAATTGAATTATTTGATTGAATTGCACCTGGACGGGGGTTGATTGAGAATGATTTGACCAAAATGGAAGTTGATGTAATTGGAGTAGGGTAGAAAACAGGGAAGGGGAGTCCCAAATAGGCTAAAGTTTCCGCTGGCCTGCAGGACGGAAGCCTTGGTATTGAAATAAGAAACCGAGTTTTTTCTTACCTCCAAAACAACACGCAGATTTGCTAATGATACGCGATTTCAGGAGGTTGGCAGAAACTGATGGGGTGTTCAGATAAGATAAGAAAGAGAAAAGAGTGAGACCCGCGGCACGTGTGCTTCCTTTCTCGGTTTTGGTGCGCATATATGCAGGCGCATCCGTACCTTCCCTCGCGGCTGCAAACTCCTCCCCCTGCCCTTACTACCTCTCATTCATAATCATGCACTCTCCCTTTCTATTCTTTTCTTTTCTTTTTTTTACATCCCTTTTTCTGCATCACATATAGCCAATTTTTTTCAACTTACATACAGGCAAGTTTCTGCTGTCTACTGTCTAGTCGTCTGACTCTATGCCCAATTGGAAGTAATGTCTTATTCTGTAGTTGTGTTGATGGCAAATCCATAAAAGCAGAAGAACATTGTTTTGAATGGGAATTCGGGGACTTCAGAGGAAGGGCAGGGACTCGTATGGATTTGCTTGGCCGCTTTTGCATTGTTGGATGGAGTGTGGTTTGTGTTGCGGGGATTTTCTGTGCGCCAGCCGATGATCTGATTCGCTGATTTACTGATTGTTTATAATTCATATTTCTTGAATGGTTTTTGGGGCTGTTTCGTCTTGTTTTTGATTTTCATGTATTTTTTTTTTCAAAGTCAGGGTTTAGTGGTTCTTATTGCTGGTGATTGGAAATTTACGGTGGCCATTAGTTGTTGATTAAATATTCTGGATCCTCAATCAAGTGAAAAACCTTATTGGCGTTTTACTAATTTACTAATTATGATTTTCAGTTTGTTTGTTTTTCGACTCTCAACTATGCAACCAACTTATTTTTGGGTTTGAAATTTTGGAATTTTGGAATTTTGGAATTTTGATCTTCCGATGCCTATCGGCAGACTTACTAATTCACTGAGTAATCAGCTTAATGAATTGAATTCTATAGCTGATTCTTTTCAACTTCTACCATAATCCGAGTCTTCATTTTCTGATCTGCTGAGTATAAATACTGGTTCAACATTCAAGGCTCTCGGGATTCAATTTTTGGAAGCGGGACGGTTTTGCTGTAAACTTGTTTTTTTTCGTGATCATCCATTGAGTGCCGGGCAAAAGCAAGGGGTTGCACACCAAATAAAGCATAAGCTCTTATTTTAACCCCTAGCGGTTTTTCGCAGGAATGAGGCGCTGAAACTGCTTCTAGGGAGGCGCGATCAACTCATGGTGGAGGAAGGTCGGAACGTGCGCGGGGTCACGTGCGCACTCTTCAAAACTCATCAAAAGCCTGTCACTCTCCAAACAATCTCCCTCCCTAGTGACTCGCAACCACAACACAACAAAAGCGGACATGAGTGATACGCCGGTCCCAGATGACTCGGTGATTATTGGGCAGTTGAACCAGGCCCGCGAGTTGGGAAAGTCCAACAAAGACGTTTTTCCCCAGGTCGTTAAGCAAATCCTCAACCTTTCGGGAAACCCCAACTTGGCCGTGCAGCGGTGGTGTGCAAAATACTTGAAGGAGGCTTTCACGCAGGAAGATACCTTGGCTGCAGTAAAGATCGAATTGGCTATCGATGCACTTCCACACCTCAAAGTTTTGGCGGACGTCAAGGATTTGGAGGTGTTCAAGAATGTCATTGACGTATGCATTGTTGTGTTCAAATTGACTTTCAAATACGTGGCTGAAAATGATGGCAGTGGTGCTGCTAGTGTTTGGATGGGAGTCAACGATATAAAGAACAATTTGGTGGCGAAATGTGATACTCAATTTCCCTTTGAGTCGTCGTTTGATCGTGAACACGACAGCTACCGCAATATCGAGTGCAAATTGGAGCTTCTCAAATTTGTTATGGTGGTTATTGATTATCAACTGCGATCCAACTCCAACAAGTACTTCTCTGTGAGCCAAGTGAGTCCGAACCACAGTCTCATAAAAGGCCAGCTCATGGAAAGCGAGGCCAATGCGTTGTTGATTGTTGTTTTGAAGCCTTTGACTGACGACATACTTGTTTCTCCCATGGTCACTGCTACGCTCAATCATTTGTCGATGTTAATCAGAAGGAAACGGCAGTTTGTGGAACGCATTATCCCTGTTTTGGAGAGTTTCGACCCCGCTTCGAAGCTCCAATCCAACTACGAGTCTTTGGAGTCGTTCAAGTTGGCCAAAAAGTACACAGACCGTACTTTACGTGTGCTCCTAGGCTACATGACGAAGTTGCAGCTTATTCCGCCTAAATTCCAGGCCTCTTGTGCCCGCAAGTTATCTGAATTAGTTTCTAAAGGAGATGAAATCCGGAAGAAGAACATTATTCAGCCTAGTGCCGAAGACTCGCAAATTCGCAAAAGGAAGTTTGAAGGGTTCGAAACCCCTCTGAAAAAGATGAAGACTATGGACTACAAGAATTTGTACTGCTTGACAGACATCACAAGTGAAATCAACCAATTTGACTTTTCCACGATTCCTCAGCAAATCTTGGTCAACATGGCCATTTCTGCATTGAACCGTGCTCCTATCAATAAATTATCAAAAGCTCTTGATGTGATCAGCGCACGGTATGTGGATGCAGTGAAGGATATCAAGGTAAGTGAGGTTCAAGCCACTGCCGATCCTGTATCGAGTGGGATCAAAACGGAAGAATCAATTAATGACAAAAACGAAGACGACGACGATGACCAGGCCAACTATGACCCTGAGACTGCATACACACTTCCTCCACCAAAGTTGTTATCCTTCCAGGAGAAAAAGGAGCATATCAATCTAATTGTGAAGAATTTTTTCCAGTTTGCAAACAAGGGAGATGCAGAGGAGGAGCCCAGTGCAGAAGCAAGCGATGGCTCCATCAACAAGGAGTTGACGAAAATCGCTATCAACTCGTGGAAATCCGATTCGTGGCTAATACTATTGACCCGCTTAGCCACCAGGGGTATGGTCAATGTTGATGACACTAAAGATGGTAAGGAACATGCGAAAAACGAGCAGCTAAGCGATTTGATCCGCAAGGCTTTATTTGATTACTTCTTGGTGAATATTCACGAGCGCATTGATTTGGTCATTGAGTGGTTAAACGAAGAATGGTACAATGAGAAAGTGGCCAACGAGCAGAAAATTAAAGATGACGTGACGGAGAAATGGAACGCCAAGTACAAGGAAGACCCCGAGTCTGTGGCTGATATGCAGGCTAGCATAGACAAGGAGGTGGACGAAACAGTAGTGCCGACTCCTGTATACGATAAGTGGGGCCAGCAAGTATTGGACGCGATGATTCCATTTTTGGAACCCACGGACAGAAAGATCTTCCTCCGCTTGCTAAGCGACTTGCCGTGGCTCAATAAGGAAATGGTGCAAGGCATCAAGTCACTCTGTGCAGACCCGGCTCGTTCCAAGCTTGGCTTCTTATCGCTTCAGTTCCTCATCATGTACAGGCCTCCAGCTAAAGCTGCATGTATGGATGTGTTGAAGGGATTAAGCGAAGGAGAGGAGGAGGATTTGAGAGATGAGGCTTCTAAGCTTTTGACCAAATACTCGTGAAACTTGAACTGTGTCATCTGAGTGAGCTTGAATTTGGTTTCTGAAATATTGAACTCTCAATTTTGATCTTTGGACTTTGCAACTGTGCAACTCTGGAACTGTACAAAGTTTTGGGTCACTCAGATGAACTCCTTTAGTGGACTTTTTGATCCAAAACTCTTCGATGCAACACAGCCTTTAATTTCAAAGTCTCGATTGCCAAAATGCAGGATATCCATGATATATATGAGCGTTTTGATCCAACGCAAACCACAAACTGTGTACTTGTGATGAAACTGCAGATAATTGTGATGGAACTGAAGTGGAAAACTTCACCTGCATACAGCCCTGTTATATCTTGAAAACCATGGATTTAAAGACCCCAATCAAGATAAGTCCATTGATTCGGTCAGGTGACCAAGGTTTCGATATTAACCTGCGCACCCCATGTAAATTACATACACCTGTACACCAAAGCAGCTTAAAGGGCGCGATTTATTTGACCAGCACATTGTAACACGTTAAACTAGCACATTCCTGTAGTGTACGTAACGCGCACTCCTGGCAGGCAGAGCCCAAAAGGGGCAAGATTCGCGCCGGTATATAATATGCAACCGCAGCCGAAGGCGCTATTTATAGAAGCTTCAACGGTTCTATTCGCAAACCAGATTGGTAGAAGTCGTGCACGAGAAGGCGTGAAAAATCAGTAGGAAAAATTGTAATCCTTCGCTTCAAGCTTGTTTTTTTTCGTGTGTTTCAAGTGTGTTTCACGTGTGTTTCAAGTGTGTGTCACGCAGGCTTGCGCATCGATCTCCCCTACCACGCCTCGCGAAGATCTGCATAATCCTCCACATGCCAGCCTTGATTGTTTCACCTCTGTTTCATCTTAGCCACGACCTTGTTACACTATTCTAGCCTGCTGAATTCCTTTCTTTCACCCATTGAACCTTTTTTTTTGCTTCACACATCCAGCTTATTGTCTGAAGCTCAGTGTCCCAGAAAGTGATCCCCCTCCAAGTGTATCAGATCCGCTCGAAGTACAAGTGTCGTCACAAGATTGATGAGCCGTGAAACGTTACTGAAATCAGTCTGCATCAATTTCTAAATTCGCTCCTTGCTTTTTGATATAGAGGTCTTTGACTTATAATAGACAGAAATATGTTCGACACAGAGAAGAAATCCGAGACACTAGATCTGTCCACGTTCGACATTGTCCAGGTGGACGCCTTCCACAACACCCGGTTTTGGACCTTGATGTCGTACCTATGGGTATGGGTGCTTGTGGCCCTTACGTTGGCTATTTTGGCCCTGGATACGTATACGTGTGTGTCGATTTTGGTGTTTCACCGGTGGTCGTCTTCAGATTATGAGGTATACGAGTACAAGATCGCCAAGTGGATCTTTACGGGGTGCATTCTTTTCCGGTTCCTTCTTTTGGCGTACCAGATCTCGTGGGGTATTCATATCTACCGTACCAGGAACATTGCGCTAGCGTACTTGAACAACTATAGCCGGCTTTTCTATTCGTTGCGCAGCTACAACTACCAGTGTCTCTTCCATGATATTGAACAGGAGGGGTTTTTCCAGTGGGCGAGTTTCTTCATCTACTTCCAGATGGACGATGCGCTCCAGATCCTCGTGGCGGATTTGCCTCGGCAGGTGATTAACTTCATGACGCTCCGGTACTACGCTACGGGCGGAGAATTGAACAACGACATTTTGGCCAACATCCGAGCAATTGCAGAGACAAACTTGCGGCTTTCGATCATTCTCTCGGTGCAGTTGCTTTCAATTGCCATCTTTCTCTTTTTCTTCCTTTCGTTTGTGGTGGCTATTTTGCTCTTTATTCCTATTAAGGTAAAGATGTCCAACAAAGGATACAAGTCTTTTAAGGCTTATTGCTACAAGACCGTTAACGATAAGGTGCGGTTCTTGGTGCGCAGAAACCATAAGCCTAAGAAACAGATTTTGGACGAGGGTTGGTTGAACTACTCGGATATCCAGGCCAACCCATTGTTGGGATCGTCGTCCACATTTGACATGCGGAGCGAAACGCCATTAGAGCATCCCAATCCTTTCTCGTCCAATCCCATGGATCGTTACGATACGCCGGTCAATCCGTTTGACAGTCCGTTTGAAAGCTCTTACCGCAAACCTGACTTTTCCGGGTCCAGCATCAGTCTCTCGGACTTGAGTGCAGCGGACTCGGAAAATCCATTTGAGCGGAACTCACGCAGCAGGTTCATGAGCAATGCGGGCAACGACTCGCCCCATTCGGCGGAGTTTCCCAAATCAGTCCCAAAGCCGAGTTCCAATCTTAGCTACTCGTCCCAATATGCACCCATCGCCCCGCCCGGTCGAACACAGACCACGGATTCGTTGAACTCTCGCAGGGACATGAGCTCGCATATCTATAATGAGGACGTGAACAAGTCGTTCAGAAGGGGCCGGTTGGATGAGCATCTGTCTGATTCCAGAAGCGACTCGTCTGCAGACTTGCTCCATCCATCCCGAAAAGAAAACTCGCTGGAGTCCTTGGATGCTGGCAACAATGGAACAGGACTGGATAATCACTTGAATTCCTCGGAATACCCTGCTCCATACCCTGTGCGGGGAGTATCCACATATATGAGCGATACAGCTTCCACGGAATGGGACTTCTCTGGAGAATACCGCGATAAGAATTGAGAATTCAATGGTACGATAACGACGTGATGGTAAACTACGGTTAGAATAGACTTAAGGTAAATATACAAGATATGGTCTACGCTGGTGTACATGATAGTGTGTAGGAGAGTAATTTACAGTGAAGCTCTTATTTAGATTCTAGTATGGAAATATCTGGTAGGTGGTGGTGATGGAGAATGGGCTATAAAAAGTACCGTCATATAGACAGACTCTTGCTATATCTGGACAAATCAGTATAGAGCGGTATACATTTTTAAGGCAATCAAGGCAATGGGACTTTAGCAATAGGTCTTGAAATAGGACACAACTTTATAGAACAATACCAAAATCACCATACTATAGTCATAGTACACTTAGTACATGTAGCCTAGTATACCAAATAATACAGTTTGGTAACCATAATATTCGTAGTACTTATAAAAAGAATAGTAGGATGGGATTCTATAGTGAATTTAGTATATATAGTCAACTAACGCCAACTAATAAATATGACGATTCCAACTTAGAAGGTGTGTGCAGGAAGATGATTGATGGAACAGCGAAGGCTTTGGGAGCACTCCAGATCTCTATTACACTCATGCTGAGTCATGCAAGTCTGGAACTTTTTGACCCACTACCATATATGGTTATAGTCTAAAAAATAGTGTTGCCATGGTGTCTAATAATAATAGAGAGTGTATACTACTCTATATATTGAGCACGTGATACATGAGCTAAAGTAGACTAAAAGTATTTGAGAAATTACACTAGTCTAAGCGGCTATCACGATTTTCTATTTTGGCTACTTTACCTGCAGAGAGAATTAGTTGATATTGCTCTACAGAATACCGCTACCCATGACATAGTAGCCCATGACATAGTAGCCCATAATAGTGTATAGTAGTTTAGAGTAGTTTATAATAGTTTAAAGTAGGTAGGTAGTTCATAGCACTTCACAGTATTTTACAATTGAACCATTTCTGCTAGTGTATTACATAATCCAACAATATACATACGAACATATCTATAAAAACTTTGCAAGGATTGTGTTAGATTGCTTCCAACACTTACAGTACACGTAGTATTATCTCTGACTATGACGTGCACATTAGTGAAGTGAGTGCTACTCATAGTAAGTATATGGTCAGTTGAAAAGTGCACGGGTCGATTTTTTAAGTAATTTAAAAGGTTTTTTTCTATGTGCATTGAAAATCCACGAAAGTAGAGTCCGCGACTAAATTCGTTCGTATGGGTGCGAAAACCACGCAGACTGTAAACTATTCACCATTATATAACCCTTGCAAGCCACACAACGAATGAATTTTTGTATATTCCTCTAATAATGTTCAATACACTCAAAAAAGAAACAGTTTTAAAGTCTCGAAATTTTTTTATTGTTTTGGGTCTTACAATTACTCGAGGCCACTCACAAGGCTAGATGCAGGACGGTCCGAATCAATGGGACTGAACACCGATACTAAAGTAAAGTCATATCTAAATATAACAATTTCATGAAAACATTCATCTCTAATATCCCAAGAAAGTAAGTCTTTTCAAAGGATCCAGAGTGCCTAATTTCCATTTGGGATATGAAAGAAGAATCTGCTCTAGAAGGTATGAAAGTCTCCAATGAGAGTTATCGATGGATCCAGTAATGAACCAAGAAATGATTCGCGGATATTCTTCTTCACGACCCTCTTCACAAGTATACTTTCCTGTTCAGGTAAAACAACCAATGAAGTTATTAAGTTTTTTTCAGATGATTACTCACTTTGCCATTCTCGACAAATACTCATACTAATGGTTGGTGCATTTCGCACACTATTTGGTGCACTAAAAACCAGACGCATTTCAGTACAACGAAAACTAGAGCTTAAAAATAGCATTTTACTAGAAAAAATAGTGGATTCAAAATTGATCTTAGTTTGTTAGTGCCATGAAGCTGCACTTTTTTTTCTTTTTATTTTGGCAGTTATCATGAATCTGTGCTATTTGCTAGTGTAATTACGATTATACTGGTGCAGAACAGAGGCTGTGCCGTAGCTAAAAAACTTGCCCACCATAATAACCATAATAATCATAAACTGATAAGGTTTTTTTTTTTTTGATGAACACGAGAAAAGAACAGTTAGTGGAACCTTTCAATTTCAAAAATTCAACCGTGAATCCCACATATTTTCGCCGAAACAACCGAATCTACTCTCATGTCGCTCTCATAAATACAATCATAGTGCTTTTTATTGTAGTGGGGTACGAAGGAAGGGGAGTATAATACGGTGGCCATGGCCAAACCACTTGTTTGTTATCCTAGGGACTTGCGGTAGTGTATAGTTGTATTGATCTCATGACTTTGGGTTACGAGCCCTTCCCTGGGAATTCTAGGTGTTGCGTTTTTCAATTCAGCCTGAACCCTGAAAGTACCCGCGACTCGAAGAGTCTCTAATTTCTTTTCTCGTGTTAGAGGGACCCTGATAAATTGGTGTGAAGACCCAAAGCGTTTTGAGTGGTTCCGGTTATGAGCCCCGTTCTCAGGGTTTCAGTCTCTTAAATCAAAACTGCCTAGTAATCTTTAAATTCATCATATCATCGAATATTCCGCTTTAAAATCTTATCGTATTCCCTACTAATCTCACACAGTAATTCTAATATATGTCTTGATACGCTATGTACAGATGAAACCAAGGGTGTCAGCTACTTGGAGCCGTACTCCTCCTTCAACTTGGCCAACTCCGCGTCGGAAATCGGAGGAATGGGGATATCGGAAAACTCGTCCTTGCTGAGAACGTTCCACGTGTACATGTAGACTCCGAGCGGGACAGCAGTGACTATAAAAAACGCACCGAAGTTTCTCCAGAAAAACGGCTTCCGCACCCGGTACAAGGCCGGCGTCATCTGGAACGTCTTGGGATCTCTGTAACGGTTATGGCCCTTTCTAGAGGTTAGTATTAAATATAAACAGTAAATATGACCACGCAGTAGTATGGCCAAGGCGTAGGTATGAATGTATAAATATAGGATCTAGAATCACGCCACAATATCCACCTTCATAGTGATATATCACGACCGGATCCCCCATGCATCATATTTTCTATTCAATTCAGTCTTTTTGAAGTCTGTTCCTTGGTCTAAGGGTACTTGTCGTGTAATCTCGGGACTCAGTGCTATTCTCTGATAAGTATCCGGGATGTCTCTATAGTGTCTGGAATGTAATGTGGTGGATGCTAGTGTGTATTCTGTAGATTCTGGTGCTGCATAGACTTCAGGGTTGGTTCTTTAACAACAAAATGGGTGTACATACGGGGCTCCAATAACAGGCATTTTGGTGGCTAAAGAAGGACGGATCTCACGAGATATATTGAGTCGTGCGGGATTCAAACCATCACAAGTTTTAATTCAGAGTTCCAAAAAACTCCATGAATACAAAAACAATAGAATTTATTATGAAGGAATTCTTGATGTTCACACTCAGAGAGGGAAAATTCCTACTTGAATATAGATTTCACAAGGCACGTGCTGGACTCTCTATGTATGAAGCTATGGCGAAGAGTACATGGGTGGCGCACGACCAAATGAATAGGCTCCATTAGGTAATTAGTAAAAGGCCTAGTTCTGATTGGCCAGCCACTTTCATCCTCATATTTATACTCATATTTATATTCATGGAACCCATTTATAGCACCCATTTATACTGCCCACTCAATATCAAAAGTACATCACAAGACAATTGCAGGACTTCGTAAAGCCAATGAAAAAGTACTTCCTAGTGCTAATCGACTACTTGGTAATATACTATTATAAAGTTTAATTTTTAATTAATTCAAATTATTATGATAATTTCCCAGGCTTACTAGCCGGGTTTATCTTAGAGATGTTTTGCTTAAGGAGAAGTGCTCAACGCCTGAAGCGGTTCTAAAAATGCACCAAAAGCGCGGCCAGTCTAGAATCTTGGCTATCTGCCTACCTCAACTAAAAACATCGAATTTTTCTGCCCCTTTAATTTTCCAGCTAAATAATAATATTGACTTGTAATAAAATTGACTTGGAATTATAATTCAAAATAATTGTAAGTATTGTTTATATATACATATATATTATCATCAACCCTCAATTGACTAATAGAAATAATAGTCATTTAATCTGATTGTTTCTGGTCTAACTTGATGAATACTATTTAATAAACTGTACGTATTTTATGCTGAGCCTCTACTTTTGGTATGTATAATCTAAATCGTTAGACTTAATATAGCCTAGACACTACTATTTAGAGAAGAGTCTTCTATGTAAAATATTTCAAATAGAGTAACCCAGACACACTAAATTCAGCTATATAACAGCTCTTACTCCTTATAGTTAAATTTTATAAAAGCCACACGTTAGTGCTGAAGTTCGAGTCAAACACCCCACTTGAAACATGTATCACGTGATACCCCATACTCGCTCACGTGACCGCACTGATAAGATCTGCGAAATTTATTCATGAAGACGCCAATGGAGAAACAACCCCTTCTTCAGCGTCCGTCGGACTCCGTGAGCTCCAATTGTATCCCTGGAGCTACCCCGTCCTGTCTTTCATTCGCGTCTCTTAACCCATTCAATTACGCAAAATCTCCCAAGGCCACCTCGCAGAAGTGGATCTCTTGGGATGAACCTTTAGATAACGAGACCTTGGACCCATTGCCATACCCCCTTAAGGTGCAATCGGATGATTCTGCAGGAAAAAAGCTTCAGAAGCTCCGGGAACTCATGAAAACCCACGAAATTGCCGTCTACATTATTCCCAGTGAAGACGAACATCAATCGGAATATACGGCCTTGGCTGATAAAAGACGGGAGTTTATTAGTGGGTTCACAGGAAGTGCAGGGATTTGTGTGGTGACCTTGGAAGACGACAAATTAAATGGTCAGGCTGCATTGTCTACAGATGGCCGGTATTTCTTGCAGGCCGAGAAGGAGCTTGATGGAACCCACTGGCAACTCCTCAAACAAGGTGTGGCAGGGTATGTCACGTGGCGCGAGTTTGCCATAGAGGCAGCGCTTAAAAGTAAGGTGTCGCTGAGAATTGCATGTGACCCTAGACTCATTAGCTTGGGGATGGGAGAGTATTTCGAGTCGGCACTGGTGGTGCATGGGTTCAAATTTGTCCCACTTGCTACCAATCTTGTTGACCAGGTGTGGGGCTCTGCCAAGCCTGAGCGCTCAAATGATCCGGTATATGCTCTTGGAGAGGATTATAGTGGAGAAAGTAGCAATGACAAACTCGAGAGGGTCCGGGCCTGTGTACAGGAAGCGGGCGCCACTCATCTTGTGTGTACTGCTTTGGACGAGATTGGGTGGTTGTTCAATTTGAGGGCCGATGCTGACATTCCGTTTTCGCCGTTTTTCTTTGGCTATGCCATTGTGGGGCCAGAGAACGTGGTGCTATACGCAGGTGCGGCCAAATTGAAAGAGGTGGCTCATCATTTGCAGCAAATCGCCAATTTGGAAATCAAAGAGTATACAGATTTTTATCCCGACTTGGCCAAGCTCCAAACCACTGTGGATGATCCTAACTTGAGAATTGTTTTTCCCAGCAAAGAAGCATGCAATTATGCATTGATTTCTTCGATTCCCACGTCGTTTGCCAAGCAGCAGGCTATCTACAAATCCATCGTTTCTATCATGAAACTTGTCAAAAACGACACGGAGTTGTTTAATGCAGAGGTGGCCCAGTCCAAGGACTCGCTTGCCTTTATGGTGTTCACCGCATGGTTGGAGCACCAGCTTTTGGAGAAGAAGAGGACGGTGACAGAGTACGAGGCAGCTCAGAAAATCTATAAGATCCGAAGCAGACTCCCAAACTTCAAGGGTCTTTCATACGAGACTATCTCGTCTACGGGCCCTAACGCGGCAATCATCCACTATGCTCCCACCAAAGAGCAAAATGCCGAGATTGATATCAAAATGCCGTACCTTTTGGACTCAGGAGCCCATTATTTAGAAGGAACCACCGATATTACCCGGACATACAAGTTCGGGCCCGAAGGTTTACGGAGCGCAGACAAGAAGCACTACACTTTGGTGTTGAAGGGACATTTGGCCGTGGCCATGGCCCATTTTCCTGCAGGCTCCAACGCCACTGGCACGATTCTCGACTCGTATGCCAGACAGCCGCTTTGGAATGAAGGTTTAGACTTTAACCATGGCACAGGGCATGGAGTTGGAGCTTTTGGAAATGTGCATGAGGGTCCACTTTTCATTCTGACCACTGCAGGAGGAGCAAGCACTGAAGATTATTTCAAAGAAGGCGCCATTTTGACGGATGAGCCTGGTTTCTATATTGACGGCGAGTGTGGGTTCCGAGTGGAAAGTGAGCTTCAGGTGATCAAGGCCAAGGGCAAGACGAGGTCCAATGGTCAGTACTTGTCATTCAAATACTTAACCAAGGTGCCGTTTTGCACACGACTCATTGATGTACAGTACTTGAGTTCAGTGGAGGTTAAGTGGATTAATGAGTACCACCGGGAGATCCGCCGGGACTACGGGGCCAAATTGCTCCGCATGGGTGAGAAAAGGGCCCATTCCTGGTTGATGAAGGAGACTAGGGCAATCTAATTCTACTGCCGAGATTTGAGATCAATTGTCTCAAGATATAAATCCAAGGTCCAGGATACGTGGGATGGAGATGTGGCTATAAACGAATGTTTGATTTGTTAGTCGCTATTAGAGACCATTGCTATACCAGTTTCTAAATTACATTGTCTACTGCTCTTTCAATGGTGCAGCATTTCACCACAGTCTCGTAGCTCAGACTTCACTACCACAGTTCTGTTGACTAATATGGCTCTTTTCTGAAAATTCCTTTTTGTACTAATCATTAGAGCGATCCATAGGAATTTATTGAGCCTGAACTACTACATCTACATCGGAAGGTGTCTTTGGTCAGCTCCTGAAGTTTATTCCAGTAGCACTCACTACATAAAGATGTATATCCAAAGATATTGTGATTTTTCATGGCCTGGCAACTTCTAGCCACATTCCTTTTCTAGTCACAGCTTCATTAGTCTTCCGTGGTTTTCTCGTAATCCTACTATATTACTACTCCTACTCTCTACACTAGTTGTTTTTTTTTTCTTTTAATTTCTAAGCAAGTATTAGCAAGTATTAGCAACAATTTTTTTTTCTGGTTCAATGACACAGGTTCTTTTCACAATCAAGACCATTTACATCTATAGTAGGTTCAAGTGGAGTATTGAGAAAGGCAGTTGCTTCTTTTGATCGATAGTAGGCCTGATTGTATTTTTCACAATCCCGTCCCGCTCACCAAGGTTCATTACACAACTTCACAATC